>CM062809.1:360971538-361241214 GCA_031772625.1 Pinus tabuliformis
CTCAAACCTAATGGAAATACAACTGCCTTGACACCTAAAGCAACATATTTGAAACCTCAACTGAATACAACATGGAAATGGGTCAGCAAATGTACCTCATGAGGGAAGATTTGGTTTTTTGAGAAAAAGAAAACCATCAGTGGACCATTTTAACATGACCTAATGGAATGATCAAAAATTCAGTATGAGACACCTAAGATGAAAATGCAAAGAGCAGATTTGATCATTGATGGAAGTATGCATATACTGAGACTAACATTGGCCTTATTGGGGATGGCAACTCCTTGGAGGTGTCAAGAACACCATAGACCAAGTGCCTAGCTAATTGGGCCAATACGGTCAAACAAATGAAAGACTAAAAACTTTTTTGAAAATTTTGAAGAATGATGACTCGATACAAATTGAAAACTGACTCACAACCGACTCCAAACTGACTCAAAAACCAACTAAACTCAGCACAAATCATTTAAGCTTTATAGCCTTCACTTCGGGCCCCAAGCTCAAATGACATTGTACTTCAAATATTGCAAGGAAAGAAAACTAGTATATACAATGACAGTGAAGCAACTTCAGCAAACTGCATCAAAAATAGTAGTGTTTCAGGAGCCTACCATTCACTGGTCCTCCTGAGCATTCTTGACCATCCATTTCCTTTAATAAAAATTCATTTTTTCCTTGATAGGCTGAGATTTTATATGGTCCTTTCCATAAATTTTCAAAATTACCATGCTTTCCTTTTTATTCATTTCGTGCATCCCATCGCAGCACTACATCTTCTAGCTGAAACTTTTCTGCCTTCGTTTTGCGGTCTAAAATCTTCTTTATCTTCTCTTGCAGCTGGAAAGTGTTTTGAGAAACCTCTTCCCTTCTTTGTTGAAGATGAATCATTTGATTAATCTGGCGCTAAATATCATCTTCTTCACTACTGGCTTCCTGCAATAATATTGTGACCAGGACTGCAAGGGATGTGGGAAACACTGTATCAGTACCATAAACCAACTCAAAAGGCGACATACCTATTGATTTCTTACTCCTCACTTTGTCGGTCCACAAAGCATTGACAAGTTTCCGATCCCAATTCTTTTTGTCTGCTTCCAACATCTTCTTAATAATTTTTACCAAGGATTTATTTGAAGACTCAGCTAGTCCATTGCCCTGCGGGTAGTATGCCATGGAATGACCCTATGTTATATTGTATTTGTTGCAAAACTCAATCACTCTTTTTGACTTAAATGTTGCTTCATTATCTGTAATAATCTTGTGAGGGCAACCAAAATGAGACAAGATATTGGACTCTAAAAACTGAATGATTACTGTGTCCGTAGCTTGCCTTGTCAAAATGGCTTCAATCCACTTGGTGAAGTAATCGGTAGCCATCAAAATCTATATGTGATGTTCTGATGATGTAGGATGAATTTCTCCTATGAAATCGAGCCCCCAATGCTGGAAAGGTGTGTTTACTACAACCGACTTTAGAGGAAGAGGAAGCAACTTCCTTTTTCCCTGAAAAACATGAGATTCGTGGTAGCTCATGACTATCTTATATAAATCTGAAAACAAAGATGGTCAATAATATCCCGCTCTCAAAATTTTATTAGCTTTTGTTTTCCAAAACAAGTGACTGCCACAATCTCCTCTATGGAAATCATTCATTACCTACTGAGCTTCATCTTCAACCAAACAATTAAGGAGAACCCCTCCCGGATATTTCCAATAGAGAGCACTATATAAAATGCAGAATTTTGCAGACTTTAATTTTAGTGATCTACCTTTACTTTTTGACATTCTGGGAGGAGGAGAAAGATGTTGAAGATATTATACTATATCAAAATACCATGGTGAGTTGAGAAAAATATCTGATACCTGAATGAGTGTGCCACAATCTTCATCATCTGACATTGCTGAAATGAGATTTATGTCTAGAGCATGAAGATTCAACTCAGCCATGATTTTTTCCAAGCCTTGACCTTTGATCAGTTTGGTAGGCTTAATCTCAAGATCATACTCTAACATCGTTGCTATCCACTTACCTCTTCTTCCCTTCGGATCAGTTTGCATGAGGACATCTTTGACAGCTGCATTAGGAACATATGCTATGGTATGTGAATGCAAAATGTAAACTCAGAAATCCTTCAATGCCTTTATAAGAGCCAAAGATTGTTTTTCAATGATGTTATAGTGCAAAGTAGCATATCTGATAGTTCGACTAAAAAATGCAATGGGTTGTTCCACCTGATCCTTCTTTTGCATCAACACCACAACCAAAGTGTGCTCAGATGCAAATGAAAATATAATAAAATCATGAGTATAGTCAGGACTGATCAAAACCGGGGTTGTGGTCAAAGCAAGATTTACCAAGTTGAAATATTTCATGGCATCCTCGGTCCATTTCACAGTGCTGTCCTTCTTCAACATACTAGTTAACTCATGTAAATGTTTAGCTAAATTTGGTATAAATATGTGTAAGAAGTTCATCTTACCATTGAAAGCTTGAATTTCCTTTTTGTTGCGTAGAAAGTCTATTTGTTGAACTACCTCCACCCTTGAAGGATTAATGCGAATACCATATTTGGAAATTATATGACTGAGGAGTTTACCTTCCTCCATCACAAAAAGACTCTTCTTTGGATTTAAAGAAATCCTGAACTTCCTGCATTTCTGAAAAACAATCCTTAGGTGGTGTAAATGCTCATCATTAGAACCAAAAGCTAATGTCAAGTCATCTAAATAAACTACCAAGAAGACATCCTTCTCGTTAGCGAAATCTATATCCATTGCCCGCTAAAAAGTGGCTCTAGCATTCTTCAACCCAAATGGCATCTTGGCATACTGAAAAGTTCCCCATGGTGTTGTGAAGGCAGTTTTGTCTTGGTCTTTTTCGTGCACCAAGATATAATTGTAACCTAAGTAGCCATCTAGTAGTGACATTCGTGATGCTCCAACTACTCTTTGTAGAATATGGTTTCATGCACCAAGATCTAATTGTAACCTAAGTAGCCATCTAGTAGTGACATCCGTGATGCTCCAACTACTCTTTGCAGAATATGGTCCATCTTAGGAAGAGGGTAATTATCTTTCAAGGATACTTTATTCAAGTTCCAGAAATCAATGCACAACCTTATCTCTCCGGTCTTTTTCCGTACCGGGACCAAATTTGAAATCCAATCAGAGAATCTAATTGGAACAATGATACCAGCTTTAAACAATCTATTTACCTCTTTCTCGATGGATGGCAGTAGCTTTGGATTGATTCTCCTCAACTTTTGTCTAAAAGGTTTTTGATCCGACTTGATAGGAATAGTATGCTGAATGATGTTCTTGTCATATACTTTCAAATCTGAGTAATCCCATGCAAAAACATCAGAAAATTCAGAAAGAAACTTAACATACTTAGCCTTTGATTTGGGAGACAATGTTTTTGATAACTTTACAAGCTTGGGCTGGTCTGTTGTCCCAAGGTTTACATCTTCAACTCCCTTGTCAGTAGGAACCAAGGTTTTTTTTCTCGCCACATCATCTTGATCAAAAACTCCTCTAAAGATATAAGACCTATTTATCCTTCAGATGTAAAACATCCATTTGATTTACCTCAATGTCTTGTTCATCAGAATCACAAACGTCATTAATGAAAGCATTTTTAAACTTCCCTTCATTCTGCAAAAAGGAATTAATTTCATTGTCATCCCAGAAAACTTGCCAATATCTCAGATTATTAGGAACAGTAGACCTATGTTTGACATGAATTTCAAATTTATTGCTAGAATTCATTGGAATTTTCAAATTGCTTGTTGATGTGGCAAGTGAGTCAACAATGATATTTTTACTTCTTGGCACCACTGTCAAGGTGTATTCTGGAAACATTTTCAAGATGTCCAGGACTGCATTCCTATAATCTCTCATCCATGGATGTTTCGCTTGATACTCTCCTTTTACTTGTTTAATCACTAGCTCTAAATCACCATAAATAGAAATCCTTTTCGCACCCATCTTCTTCAAAAATTTTAGACTTGTAACCAATGGCTCGTACTCCGCTTCATTATTAGAGCAATCAAAAGCTAATTTATAGGAACACACTCTACATTACTTGGGAATTTGTCTGGTTGAAAAATAGCAATTTGAATCCAAATTCCAATACTTGCACCATATTTACCCAAAGCACCATCGAAGTCCATGCTCCAAAGGCTAGCTTCATCTTCCAGATGTTGGAATTCTACTTTAGTTTCAATCTTACCTTTGTTGGTTACTTCACTTTTCTACTCTTCACTGACTTTCTGCTCCTATGGAGGCTGCTCAGAAGGAATTGCCATTTTTTCCTTTTCTTGATTAAGAACTGCTCTAAAACTCTCAGAAATTTCTGGTACATCATCTACTTCTACAAGTTGAATATCTACATCATTCAATCCACTATCAATGTACAAAACAAAAGACTCTAAATCTGTATGTACAACATTTATCGGATGATTTATGGGCTTCTCTTTACTAGTGATCATATACTTCATCTTCTTTTCCTGGTACAACTTCCTCAATTGACCAAAAACAGGGATTGTAGCATAAGAGAAGTCAAGTTGTAAAGTGCCTTTGAGTTTGGCTCCCCACGATCTAGACAACAGCATATCAAATCAAGGTGGTATATCAGCTACTACCACATCCATCAAGACATTTTTGGCTGGGATTTGATTTAAAGAAACCACCAAATATTTTATGAGACCAATGCAGCAAACTCTACCAGAATCAAATGAGTACAAATCATGATGTTTTTGGGTGATATCCAGGCCCAGCTTTTCCATGATGTCCTTGGGCATCAAATTTTGGGAAGCTCCAGAATCAAGCATAGCATTATGAAGAATATACTCATGAAGTCTAAGACTTAAATAAAAGGGTGGGACTTCACTATCTTCTAGCTAATCTTCTATAACTAGACCAAAAATAAGTTCAGGGTGATCATCCTTAACATTCACCATGTCAGACAAAGGATCAATGTGTAGTATTCTGGATACATGATGTTTGTAATGGCTATTCTTAACAAGCTCAGTCAAAGGAATGTACACTTTCAATTTAGCAATTTCACTTTCTAAATTAAAAGACGTGACTTTTTCTACCTCTTTGACACTGATGTGTCTCTTATCTGTTTGGTCCTTCGTTGCACTATCCTTGTGCTTATTACCTTTCTCTTTTGTAGTTGTACTTGTTGATGGCTCATTTACCTTGCTAGAATTCTGATCGACAAGCTCCTTTCCCTTTTTCTGATTGCTTGGGGGATCATTCTTCAATTGAACATCCTTCCTCTTATGAATAGGATTAACCGGTACATCTCTACTCCTCAAAGGATATTTCATCTACTGTGCACTCAAAGCATTCATGTAACCACGTTGATAATCATTAGACTCGACCTCCAAAACAACATCATTTTTCAAGATGTAGTCTTCATCCTTTTTAATGTCGGAACTTTCTACATACTCTTCATCTTCGGTCTGAAATATAGGCATACCATCAGTAGTTAAAAAGTGATTCGTTTCAGTTACTGGATCTTCCTCGTCTTATTCTTCCACTCCTTGAACATAATTCTGATGTAAGAGAGTTCCGATCTGCTGTTGTTGTTGTGCTGGTTGTTTTGGTGCCTTTTGTTCTCTTTTCTTGATTCAGAATTGGGGTTGTTGCTGCCCTCTAAAGTTTGGATTCCGGATCTGAGGTTCAGGTCTATTTGTGATGGATAACCAGTCAACCATCCTTTCCATTGTTCAAATCAATGTATCCATTTTTACATCTGAAGTAGATGCTTCTTCTTTTACAGTCACTCTTTTCTCTGATCTCATCCTTACTCGTTTGGCCAGCAAGTTCGCTTCTACGCTCACAACATTCTTTTGCATGTCTTCTAGAGTTGTAGGGTCACGTTCACGCAACTAATATGCCATATCAGCATCAAATCCATCTGGAAACTTAAGCAAAGCCAATCCCTCTGGTGGTTTGATGTTTGCAGGGATAGCATTGTACACTGCATTAAATCTTACACAATAGTCTTGCACACTCTCGCCAACATTTCTTTTGATGTTCTCATATTCAGATAGAATCTGAAGGGGATTTTTCTTCACCTCCCACCATTCTAGGAACTGCCTATGGAGGATGGGTAAAGTAGTGATAGAAGCTGTTGGTAGGGCTCTGAACCATTTCTAAACTTCTCCTCCAAAACTTTGTACAAACAACCTCATCGTCACATGTTCAATTTCAACTTCATGGAGGTCAAAGAAATCATTCATCGTGTTTGTGTGTTGTTGAGCTGTAATGGTTTAGGTGCCGTCAAAGATAGGTATTTTGGTTTGATAATCAGCGAGCATGGCACCAGGATTTTAAGGTAAAACAAGGGGTGCATATTGGGCAGCCATAACTGGAGGAGGGGGAGGTGATGGAGTTAAAGCAAGGATTGGGGTACTCAGTATACTCAAATGGGGATTAACGATAGCTTGAGTAGTGTGAACAATATGTAAAGAAGAAGGCAATGGGTAAGGGATTGTTTGGGTGGCAGTAGATGCAACGGAGATATTTCGAAAATCAAAATATGGCTTATGAGTCTTATTTTGCACCCAAGTGTTTAAGTTTGAAGAAATGTTTTGCAACTAATCAAGAGTATGAATAAACTGTGACCCTGATTTACTTTGTGGAAACAAGTCTTCAACGGGGTTATCAAAAGATATAGAGGAATCAACAACTATCTGATCAATCCAACTTAAATATTTACTACAAAATAAACTTTTCTCAAAATTAACATCAAACTCAATGTCTTGCAAAGTGTCTAACCTTCCTGGGAGTGAATTAACACGAGGAATGAAATCCTCACTTGATTGTTCTTCAGCTAAACTAAATTTCTCTATAGCTTTCTTATATTTTTGCCCAATTTTATGAGGATCACTAACAATGGTTGGAGGATTCAGATCTGGATTGGATTTGGTGTACTTTCAAGAAGCCAGTATGTCTAATTTTGAAATTTTATATATTGCTTTACAACTTTCCAATTCAGCCTAGTAAATTCTAAAACTCATCATCCACAAGCTTAAGAATTCAAATGAAACATCTTACTAGGGTGATTAATCTTTCATTTCCCTAGTATGGTTGCCACTATGTTATCACCTGGATTGAACCTTAGGTTGAAGGAAGGTAATGCCAGGGTAACCACAAACCATGCTTAGCCAAGTAGCTAGCCCTACTAGACCGGCAGAGGGCTCTCTCTGTAAGGATCTCAGCTAAGATGACTGAATCAAGAAAATGATATTAGGCTAGGTATAGTAGCACAAGGTTTGATTTGATTTTGAAGGGTTTTGTTGGATCAGGAGGAGCCAAACAATTAGGGCAAGGAAATTAGGTCAAAATTGTAGGGTTTCGATGGGGCAAGGTAGGCACAAGGCTCAACACTCTAGGGTTTGATGGGTGAAGTGATTCAAGACATGTGAGGAGCTATAAAGAGCATGTAAGCAACATGGATTCTTCCTAAACTGAAGAAAACATAGACTGTGAAATGTCTACCCAAAACAGAGCATAGAAGTTATGGATTATGCCTTTCAGACTTGTATACATTCACATAAAGAGCATGAAATGATGAAATGGAATCAAAAATACATTTTAACACATGAAAACATAAGGAAAACTAAACTGAGCATCATATCACATGGATTCCAAAGAAATAGCTGCAATTTTTCATTAATCTCTTGCTGTAACTGATACAAAATGATGTCTACTCAAAGCATAAGAATCCAATTGAGACCAACCCTTTACAATTAGAAAGAAGAAGAAGATATAGACATTGATTCAACCTCCTCCCATCCTCAGGGGTCGAATCCCTAATATGAGGAGCTAATCTAACCAAAATTGAATAAGAAACTGGAATCTAGGCATCCTAACAACTTGCCTCTAAAAGTGAGGAAACTAATTCATTTGTTCTCAAGATGACTTTTAATCTAATGAATTTACCTTCTAGTACTTATTATCCATAATATTTACATGCCTAGTCATCATTGACATTAGTAAAACATCATCTACGAGAGGAAACCCAAAATTACAGTCAAGGCACAGTGAAATAGACACACAGCACAATTTTTGTCCTATGCACAACACCCAAGCCCTATGCACGGTGCTTTTTGAAAGTCCATTTTGGAGGCCTTCCCGGTGTCAAAATTGAGCTCATGGTAACTCATTGGAAAGATATTCAAGTCGTATTTCTAGAACATTATGAGTTTCTTAATTTGAAGCTCATGTGACCCCTCAAAAGCGGATTCTCCCAAGACTGCTTCTGTGTGTCCAAAAAAGGGAATAAAGGTCATTTTTTGGGTGTTTTTTGACCTTTCGGTTGATAAAATGCTTAGGGTGCATGTACTCATCATTATTAAATCCAAAAATTATGACCATTTCCTCATTGGTTTCCCCTAGGAAATGTGCATCGCCAGTGGCGCTGCACATAAAGCCAAAATTTATGTGTCAAAAATTGCCAAATTCTTCAAAAGGCAAAAATTCTTGTGGAAAATACCACCATTAAGTATCTTGATCAGCCAAGGAAGCTTCAGTAAGCAACCTAAGCATATAATCCTCCTTTTTTCCTTTGAGTGCTTGTTTTAGCCTTGTTTTCATTCGCTTGACCCTTATGTTGCAAATCTTGTTCCGGGTCCTGTAATGGTGACCCATGTGCCTCATGATTCGATTGTCCCTGTTGGCTTTTTGGAGCAGCTTTTCCAAATGCAAATTGACCTGTCAAGCCAAGTTTCTCTATCTTCAATTTCCTTCTCAATTCTTTTTTTTGCAGTCAAGGTAGCCAGTGTTTCTTCCTCTTGCATTGCTAATTTGCCCTTGTCACTTTGCCTCTTTGCTTTGAGAAGTTCTAGCTCCATGAGGACTTGTTTTTCACTTAGCTGATTTTTCTCTTGATCAAGGTATGAAATGACATACATACTTAGCTCTCACCAAGTTTTCCATCAGTGCTTGGATCTGTGCATCTTTTTCCCTTATGGTTATGCTTTTGCTTTTTGCCTCATCTTAAGCCTCCAAGTCAACTATCTCAATGCCATGGTGGATGTGTGGTTGTTCCGGTTCATCATTTTCCATCAAATCAAATTCCCTTTCCTCCTCATCATCAAGGCTTTCCTCCAACATCTTTTCCTTCCCTTTATGCAACTGTTGCACCTGTTGTACATGTTGTGTCGATGAAAAAGGCAAAGCCCCTTCCACATTTTGCGGAGCAAGCATTTTCCTATGAGATGATGAAGAATGCAAGGCCCCTTCCACATCAAGTGAGTAAACACTTGCCTATCTGCTACAAACAACTTTCTAGCCCCTCTCTGATATTTCTTGTAGGCTTTTGGCTCCTCAACAGCTTTAGTCTCTTTAACCTTGTCATCTTTCTTTACTTTGGCACCTCTGGAAGGCCTTTCTGCTTCTTGAGGTAGCAGTGGAGGAATCTGTGGACCATTGAAGATGTCATTAGAAATAAATGTATCCCAGGAGATGTTGAGGAGGTTGAGATGATGTAGCACAATCATTTGAATCAGGGAATAGTGATAGATACTACTCATCTGCTGGGGGTATGGCTTTTTCTGTACAATGTAGGCCATCTTCTCCATGTTCCTGAATAATAAATAAGGGATGCTCAACATTTTCACCCTTGTGAAGTGCATAAGAAGCCTAATGTGATAGGTGTACAATCTATAAAATCTACCCTCACATGTAAAATGATCAATTATAGCCCCTAAAAAGTCAACTCTCCCAAGAATGGTCAAAAAGTTAAAAATGAGGGTGAAAAAATGAAATGTTCTCTTGCGGGAAAATTTTGGAGGTCTTCCTCACTCCAAATTGATTGCACGATAGCTCATTGGGAAGATATTTGTGTCTAGTTATCATTTGACTCATCAAGAAAGTCATTTGGAGACTCTAGATAGAATAAAAAGTGATTTTTCCAAGGTCACTCCAGAAGTGCAGCAAGTCTCTTGTAGCAACTATATTTTTAAAATTTCTCTAAAACCATGACACCTGTGTCAAAAGTGAAGAAGTTTTTTCATATTTCGATTATTATGGACAAAAAAATTTCTCACTTTTGTAAAATTCATCCTTGTTTGGTCTAAAATATATTTTAAAGAAAAATTGGCCCTATGTGTGGCAAATGATTTGTCCTTTGGAATGACTTATTAAAAAATTAGGGAGACATGATGTGTATGAGTTGGAATGACCTCATACTTTCTGAAATGACATCCCTTATACCTCATATACTCAGATGTCTCTGATTCCATAGCCAACCCTAGCTCAATGGGTGAGGAAATTAGGGTTTAGTGCTTGTGGAAAATGATGATTTGGACACCCTTGGGAAAAGACAACTCCCTTTGGCATGCACTTAACCCTTTGAGACTTTACCCTTTCACTTGACTATTTCCTTTGACAAATTGATCTTTTGATGGTATGGGGTGGTGAAATTATTACATTTGAAAGACACAAAATTACATAATGAAATAAGCATTTCTCTTTACAAATCATCTTCACATGGTGAAGGGATGCTATTTGATCACCCTTTACATGTTGGTCCTATGCAATGGAATGGAACCTTGGCAACCCTAATGACCTAATGAAACCTTGAAAAACCCTAAAAGACCTAATGAGACCTTGAAGGACTCAATTTCAAGATGACATAATAACCTCATGAATGATAAAAATAATTTTATGGATGATGAACAGTCAACAAGATATGAAACTATGCCAGTAAGTAATCACATTTAGGGAAGAGTGATGTTTTTGGACTAGGACTACCATTAGTGACTAATTTTTTTTGCATGGCCTGGTGGAATGATAAAAAATTTCTAAATGGGACCCGTAAAATGATATGAAAAGAGGATTTTTGATCACCGGTGGTAGGATGTAAATACTGACACTAACAGTTGCTACCAAGTGGTATATTGATATTGAATTTGTTGTTTATGATACTTTCCTATCTTTGGCATGGACATTTATTACTCACTATCAATTTCCTATTAGATATGAGGATATTATGAATATCCTCACTACCTTCTTTCAGGATAACTCCATGCATATTTTTATCAAATTCATGAGTGGAGGAGATGATTGTTGGGAAAAATACTGAGAGGGCAGCTGAATCAATATTTTAAAAAATCACAATAATAATTTTATTATCCGAAATAGATACGTGACTTCACTAAACCCAACTCATGTATGTACGTGACTGTTGTAAAAGACTCTAGCATATGCTTAGTAAATTTGTGAAACAACTAATTCTTTTAAAATCCCCTTTATAGATGTCTTGACCAATAGAAAAGAGGATGGTACTTTGGGACACTAGGTCTATAGGAAGAAAACACATACGGATAGCTATCTACATGCTGACTCATACCATCATCCATCACAAAAATTTGGCGTCTTAAACACTCTGGCTATTAGAGCTCTCAGAATTTTTGACCCTGATCACCTAAATGAAGAAATTAAACACTTAACCTCTATTTTCAAAAACATAGGATACAAGTATTTTAGTATTAAGAAAGCTATAAAAAGAGCTCAGGATAAGGTCCTCTCTAGGGATCCTGGGGAAAACAGAAAATAAAATTGTGGGAAAGTTTACCTCCCATTCATTCAGGGGATTACAGATAAAATTGCAAAAATTTTAAAAAAGAAGGACATAAACACTCAGTTTACAAAATGTAGAAAAATTAGGCCAATGATGAGATCAATCAAGGATACCATAGATTATCAACAACTCAAGGGTGTGTACAAGATTGATTGCTCAAGTGGCAAGAGTTATATTGGGGAAACAAGGCGATCTCTAAAAACAAAACTTAAAGAGCACGGAGCTGATATTAAGAATGGGAGATCATGTACATTAGCCCTTGTAGAACGCTCATCCAAAACCAAACATCATGTATGTTTAGAAGAGGCCAAAATCATTGCAAGAGAGGATCATTATCAAAAGAGGAAAATCAGAGAGCCCATCGAAATCATGAAATTTCCTCAAAACCTCAATAGGGACAATGGAAGCAAGATTAATGGAAACTGGCTTCCCCTCATTAGACAAATAAATCCCCCCAAATCTTTTGTAGTTTAGTATCATTGGTTTCACCCCAAAATAATAATAAAAATAAAAATAAAAATAATTAATTAATTAATAATTACCAATATAACAAAATAAATTTATTCTAATGACCATAGATTATAGTAACATTAGTTTTATAAATTAACATTTGAAAATTATAAAAATTATAAATCAATTAAATGAATGAATTAATTAATTAATTAATTTATTAAATAATTAAATAGGTTTCTTGTTTATAAATTAGATACTTAGGGTTTAATTAATTAAAAATAAAATTAACATAGCAAGAAAAAGAAATATAAAATCATCAAAAAAAATTATAAATTAATTAAATTAATTAATTAATTAAAATTAAATTAATTAATTAAATTAAAAGAAATATAAAATCATCAAAAAAATTATAAAATTAATTAATTAATTAATTAATTAACTAAACTAATTAATAATTTATTTATTTAAAATAATTATAATAATTAAAACAAAAATAAATTAAAACTGAAATAAATAAATAAAATAAGAATAAAAATTAAACTAATACATGCAGGTTAAGTCGGATTTCACTATTTAGGATTAATTAGGTTTATATATATGCTGGTCGAAGGATTCTTCTCTCATTAAAACAATCATTCATGATCTACCTTTTTTTGGTCTTGATAATGGACCCCCTTTGGGGTTCGAAACGTTGACATGATGAATATAATACTGTGGATAATCCGGATCATACTACACCAAATAACAACCACAAAAGCTTAAAGTCTAACAAAACTAATTCTTTATCTATTAAACTTAAACCACAATGTAAGAGATTTATCAAGCATTTTCTAAGCAGTAAGCAGGTGCAGTAAGAACAGATTAAAGTATCACATATAAGCAACACACATGAACACCAAGATTTAAGGTGGAAACCCAATGTGTTAGAAAACCATCGCTGCTATTGTCTCAATCTTCAAACTTATTAATATAAAAAACTTCTTACATTCTTGTATTGGTGCAGACTCATGCCAGTACGTAGGAACCCACCTACTGAAGGCTACAACCTTACTCGTTCTCCAACACCTAGTGGAAGGGAGCTCCAACCCCCTGATCTAATTACCAGCTACTACTGGAAGGAAGCTTCGACTTCCTCACTGAAGGCTCCAACCCTTAGCAACATTTGTGGACCATGTTTTATAAATTTTCACACTGGATCCACCTGCTTTAATATATCACAACTTGTAGATCAACTAAATCAGACACCAGCTTAATTCAAATAGAATAGTGAGATCACTGTAACTAGAACACAGAACTGAACTCGAAATACTGCATCAACACACAGAATCAACTAAAACCCTGATCATTCATATGCCAACATGTATACGCTAATTCACTTAAGGAAACCCATGTGTATACACACTTTTCTATAGAGAAACATGTGTATAGATCTCAAAATACTGAAAACTTGTAATTTTGAATCAGACACAGATTTTACCAGAGTTATTATGAAATATTCTGTTAGCTTACAGAACCCTCATACAATTAGCAGCATCAATAATATTTTCAACCAATCAACATGTAACCAAATTCATCTTCATCATTCAATCAATTCTACTTTAGACATTATCACTCAACCTAGAACAACATGAGGACATCATTGATAGACATCAGAGATACAACAAAATTGATCAGTTGATCAGCCATTTATGAACAGAAACCCTACTTTTATATGCGCGACCTTGAAGAATCAAACCTGCATGTATATTTGACTTCACCGAGACCAACTTGCGTACAGATCTGCAAAAACCTTCCATTTTGTATGTGAGTTTGAAGAAATGAACCTGCGTGTATACGCGACTTCACCGTGACCAACCTGTGTATATATTTGCAAATTTTGACCTAAAATTGTGTAGCTCTTTAGAACGTCAAAAAGACCCAAATCATAATATTCAAAGATAAAAACATGTGTTAATACTTAGATCTAGTCAATCCATGAGCAGATCATACAATGGAAATTCATTTTAGGTCTCATGACCCTGATCCATCATTATATTCATTGGTGCATAATTATTTCAGATCTATATCTCAATTATGGCCCTTACAATGCAAATATACTTCAGATTGAAGTATTCATCAAAAACCCTTTCACATGCACACTTAGCACTTTGATCTTCACCTCCTTATATAGTTAGATCCTTAGCCAATACCATGGGTCAAAACTACACTAGTGTCGGTGGTAATCTTGGATGGGATCAAGTAACCGTTATTGCGTTCAATATTGTGGGCTAATACCATGGTAAGGACCTTTGGTATTCTTAAATTATTGCACCAACATGTATACGTGACTTTTCTTCTTTGTACCTGCATGTATACATGACTTTTCTTCTTTGTACCTGCATGTATACGTGACTTGGCCTTAACGAACCCCTGTATAGATATTCAAATATTCACCTTTATCAAAATTCTGATTCTGATCAGTAAAATTTTGTCCCATTATTCTATTATTTTGTTCCATCACTCTGTCACCTCTGAATTGACCTATGGATTTATCTAGTTACCATATACTTGTTCGGTTACATGTGAGTTTCCATCAAGGACAACACATGCATCATAATGTCAACAATGATGAGCTTTGCTATGAACCAAGCTTCCTAATGTAGTGCTTCGTGAATGGTTTATTAAATATTTACTACATGAAATCTCTGACAATGTAGCAAAGGGTGGAGCCCAAACCAAAGAGCAAGCTATCTTGTGCTCCCACCACCTTGAATTGATATATTCTTAGCCGGGCACCTTGTATCAACACATTTTTATATGCTCCTCATCCATCGAATGGTCCACCCACTCAGAAACCTGGAACCCATGCTGATGGATTAATGGGATTCATATCATCTAAACCCATAACACAACTCGCCTCTCAGATAGGCCAATTGAACATGTCTTCTAGTGACCTGGCTAGTCATCCTATTACTCAAACTCCTCATGTACTCAATCCCATCTCCAAGATAAATTTTGTTCAATCCACCTAGGATAAGAACCCTCAACAACCAAGAGGTGAAAAGAAAAAGAGTAATTCCAATACTTCAATTGAGGAAAAGGGGGCATCAAAAACCCAAGATAACACTAGGAGTGTTATTAAAGAGAAGAAGAAGAAGAAGAATCACTTTCCTTGCAAGATTGATGAGGATGATCTTACTCATGAGTGCCCCCTGATGGATGAGATTCATTGATATTTCTCACAACAACCTGCTCTTCAACCATATACGTTGAAGAATCCTTTTTCAACCCAACAACAACACATGATTCCAAATTTTCCACCATCTCAACAAGGGAAATATATCTTTATGATTAATTCAAGAATTCATTTACAAACCAAAGCTCATAATTACAAAAATTCTGAGACCATTACTTATACCTCAGAACCTATGATCCAACCTCCACCAGATAGTCAACAACATTTAAATAAGCCATCACTAAACATCGTGTTTCATCGACATAGGGGTGACCTTCAAAAAACTGTGAAAAATCCCAATGTGAAGGCCACTCATAATTATAGTAATTTTAAGGATTTGGCCCAAGCTCCAGCTGCCACGTATGCATTAGAAGTGTTGTAAAGCTTTCCAATGAAACATAAGGAACTTTTTCCGATTATCAACTAGGTGGATCCTTCAAATTAAAACATTATGACCTTTGATCCATCTTTATGGAAACCCCATATTCCAAACCATCTGACCTTCTAGATGATGGTCTATGTTTTTGGACAATGTTTTCATAGGACAGTTTTGGATGAAGGGGCCTCGACTTGCATTAGGGGAATTTTTAGGTCTAAATTGGACCTCCTAAGGAAATTATAAAATAATGGTGGAAATAATAAAATAAGATTATATTACATCATCAAATTTTGGAGGGAAAAAAGAAAAACCTATTTTTTCAACTCGTATTTTCAACTTATCTCCCTATGGGTTTACTCAAATTTCAAGTGGTAATACTCATTGGATGAAAAATTGATTCCTCATCCAAGGAGTACCCATTTTGCATACTTTCGATGGACCTTGCTACACGAAAAATGAGAAATACATTAAAAACATGATTGTAATCACGTTTTTTAATGTATTTCTCATTTTTCATGTAGTAGGGTCCATCAAAAGTATGAAACATGGGTACTTCTTGGATGGGGAATTAAATTTTGCATCCAATGAGTACTCCCGATCGAAATTTGAGTAAAACCTTAGGGAGATAAGTTGAAAATATGAATTGAAAAAGTAGTTTTATTATTTTATTATTTTTTAACCAATTTACCTTTTACTCCAAAAATGGTGAATATTCCCCCATGGTTGACATCATCATCTTGAATCCTATTGGTTCTTATAAAGTTTATTTTGGTTGTACATTTTTCTTAGGAGGCCCATTTTAGACCTAAAAATTCCCCTAATGTATAATGTCGTCGAAGTGTTGAAAAACTTTCAATTCTCACACTTTGTCTGCACCTATATTAGGCCTAAAGGCATTCAATGGGTACACCTTGCAGCCTCAATGGGTGCTTTTAGCTTTACACGTAGAGCTATGAGGAAAATTGATCTCAGTTGAAGTCAAGGTCATTAATGCATCATTAGATTATAGCCTCCTCCTTAGGTAAAGTTGGTTCTATGCTATTACCACTATCGTGTCATATGTCTTCCACATAGTGATGTTCCTCAATGAGGGTAATATAGTCACTATCAACCAATTATACTTTTGCAAACCCAATCTTCGATTTCATGATAGTCAGTTGAACCCCTTTATAGGATATTCCATCACACTTATTGAGAGTATTAGGGCAGGAATGTTAAAAGACTCCTCATTGATGGGTACATTTCCCCTTGCTCCATCGGACCCATGTCCATCTACTTCCATGATTAACATGATCTCTTATATCACTTGTTTAATCCCTTGGACCTCCTGCTCCTTGGAAAATTCCTACGGAAGATGAATCTCATGGGGACACAATGAAACCTTTTGTGGAAGTAATCACCTCTTCAATGGTCCCATCACCACTTGTTGACTTTGGTCAAAAACTCCATCCTAATATGGAATATGATCATGATACTCTACCCACACGCGCTATCACTCCACCACTTTCACATGAATCCCTCATTATGGAGTCACCTTCATATACGGCCATCTTGGAGGTCATGGCTTCATAGGATAAGCTAAGGGAGACTATGCCTCATGATGCCTCAACTCTCTCGAACTTGGAAATGATGGATATTACACTCAAAATCTTGAATTAGACAAGGGGAGAATTTCCTAAGTCACCTAATAAAGTACCACCCTTAGACTAAGTCAAGTCGAGGATTTATAGAATTGAACTTTCCACTAGATTATCCACTCTAACCTCCCCCATTGAAGAATGTCTCATACCCTCTTCATGTCTTGATCATCGCTATCAAGGAAGTGTCTTAGTTTGTGATACCTTTCACCCTATATGTCCTCAATTTTCTCTTGTTAATGTTATGGTTCTAGGCCATCCTTGGAACCATCAACCTTTACAAACTTGGATATTAAATTGGATGTGGTCTAGACCAATGATGGTGTGCCATATGTTGACAACAATCGCGCATGATTTCATACCTTGGAATCCTTGGCCTATGCCCAATGGTGGGCACTACATTACATAACCTATCAGACTATGTCATGCCTTGTATATATGTAAATATTTAAAAAAATAAAACAAAAAAAAATCTTTTTTCATTGTTGCTCTAAGATATATCACTAGAACTGGCATATAGAAATAGGATTCATGAATTTTGTCACTACATTATTGGCCTTTTTCATTGTCATTTCAAATTTCCTTAGGACCCCTACCACCAATTTGTGGCATTAACCATACCTTTTTGCATGTTGTAACATTTGTAGTAGAGCCTACCCTCCATGGTTTCTAGGTTTTAACCCTGTATAGAAATTACATGCATATGAATTCTAAAAAATTGAAAATAAACAATGGTGAGAGCATAAAATAGATATACATAAATATTTTCCCCTGGATCCCAAAACCGGGACTACCAGATTGATTTTTCATTATTTTCCTTTCAATGTTACAATACATATATACATGACAAAGCATCCATAGACCCCAATACATTAACCGTCGATTAGAACATAATCGTAGTTCCATTGATTGGATCTACAAAATACCATGGACAAAAAACAATCATGCCCAAAACCATGTGTGAAATCCATGCACAAAACCATAGGTAGGTCCACACGTGGGGTAGTTGTGGAAAGAATATAACACAAGCCAACATGGTCACCCTAGAATAGCACCCACCTTTCATTTTGGTGCCCATTCTGCAGTTACTCGTAGTTTCATGGATCCTCTTCAGCACCCACCATGACATCAAATTTGAGCTTCATGCCTCTCTTTTTCTATCAATTCTGACTATCACCCTATAATTAGTCCCTGCACTTTTTCATCATGTTGTTGTATGGTTGCCTATGTTCATAGTCCTCAATGTCCTACTAGATGTTGTCATACCTCTTCTTTCCTTCATTTCGCTCACCATATTTGTAGCTATGCTCAACCTATTACCTTTACATTAGCCTTGTTTCCATCTCACAACCCTCCATCATCTTCCAAAGAGATGGCTATAATGAGTGGAATTCCATTGCCAAAAACTTTGCCTCTGCCTTCTGCTTTTCTTAGGTCAGTTTGTCATTACCCCTTGGAACAAGATGCATACCGTAATACCACTCATCTCTCTATAACTAGATTCCTTTTAGTCTTATTTTCATACTTATTAAACAATGAAAATCCCAAGCTCCTTTTTCTATATTTCCATGCTCGTTAAATCTATATGAAAATGTCAAGTCCATTTTGGTCTTCTTTTCATGACTTGTTAAACCCATGAAAATCTTGAGCTTCTTTTGCTACCCTATTTTCATGGTCGTCAAACCTATCTGAAAATGTCGAGTTCTTCCATATTTTTCTTCTTGTTAGTTAAATTGAAAGTTGGCAAGCGATCTCTTGTCCATTCTCAAGCTCGTTAAACCATGAGAAGGCCATGAGTGTACTTTTATCTCTTTTTCAATGTCGATATAAACTTTCTGAAAAAAAAGAACCTTTTGAGCTTACTTTTCTTCTCTTTCATGCTCATTAAAATTTGAAGGGGATACACTATACAAAAGCATGGGGGGGGGGGGGGGGGGGGGGGGGGGGGGTCTTTTTCACTGTCGTTCCTTTGCTTTAGCAGTTGTTTTTCACCTTTGAACATGGCACCTTTTTTAGTCATACTCTTACAGTAGCTTTTTGTCAGACTTTTGAATAATGCCTTCATCTTGAGTCAACTCTTTTGATTAAATCAATACCTCACCTAATGGGTTACCCTTCCAATCTATATGATTTGGAAATGCTTCATGTGTAGTCATCATGTCTATTGATATTCTTCAATATATGCTACCAAGTTAACTATTGTGTCATGTCGTTATGTTATCAAGTAAATTCTCAGTCAAGAGTTGACCATCTACATGTATCGCTATAACTTTTGTGTCATTCATCCTCGTGTCAATTGTACATCAATTCTTCATTTTCTATCATCTGAGACCTCATCTTGGTGTTAGTTTCATGTCAATGATGGGGGATACATTAAGGCCCTGCTTCGACAGATCTCTTCTCATCGACATCAATACCTTATCTGATATGTGGATCTATAATAATTCTAGTAACTTGGATATTGCACTCATTAGTGGTATGATTCCTCATGGTTTTCATTGGTTTTTCATCATTGGCCCATGTTGACTAATACTGTGGAGTTCTTTTCTTCATTGCATTCATTCAAAATTTGTAGACTATACTAGGTACCTTGGGAACTATTTTCATTATCAATGGTCTCCCTTGCATATGTTAACGAGATACATCAATGCCTATTAATTAGACGTTCTCCCTGCATGATAGACATCAATTGATTTATTCCCATGTAGTAGAGTCATACCACTGAGACGTGCCAGAGACCTTGGGGAATTGAGGCCACTTAGTTGAAAATGGCAAAAAGAAAATCCTGATTTAATTTTCCCTTGAATTAAATTAGGAGAAAATTTTAATTCCACATCACAAGACAACAAGAATGAGTTAACTAAGTTAGTTTCACTTAGTTGTCTTAGTTAATTTGAGTTGAGGGCCTAACTTGAGCAATGTAGAGTGGTTACTAAATTTTAGGGGTCTAGGCTGAGTTTAATTTGAGCTGTAATAGTTTAATTCAGTTAAAATGAGTTAATGTTAGTTAAACTAGTTCCAATTGTTGGAGGAACTAGTAGAAGGTCTAGAAATGGAGTGAAAATTCATGTTTTCAACCAGTTAACTGATAAATCATCCATAATTAACACATGCATGCATGAAATTCAAGTTACCCAGTTGAGATTAGATTTCAAGGGCAATGTACTATTAGTTGTATAATTTTCCAAGTTTTACAGGTGATGCATGTAGTTATAGAAGGACCTATAGGGATTGCGTAGTTCAGGATGGGGATTTTCCCTAATTAATAGGGGGTTAATTCCTTGAGAAACAGTGCAAGGAGAGAGGAGCTTGGTAGGCAGGGGAATTGGCGACGTATTGGCTAGAGTAATCTTGTGAGGAAGTGAGATAGATTGTACTAGTGCAGAGGTTTCTCAGGCTTGAGAAAGCATTGTAAATATTCTCTATTTTTCTGATCTACTGCAATATATAGATAGGAAAGGGTTTTGAGCAGCAATATTCCACCTTAGATAAATCTCTAAGAATATGTGATTGAATCTTGTCTCATTTTTTGTGATTTATCAATTGATTAATTGTTTTTGTTTATGAGTAGAGTAAATTCAAATCTTTTGTTTTAGCATATTACATAAGAAGTTTGAATCTACAAGGAATTTCTACATGCTAGAAGAGTAGGAATCATAATAGAAGAGAAGAATTTGAGTTTGTCTTTGCAGGTAAATCAAATTTATAGGATCATTCTTTAGAGCCAGCGGGATTTCATTCTATGGATTAAGACTCGATTATGCCCTTGAGGGTAGCTCGAGTTGTATTGCTTGGAAGGATAGGATGGAGGCAATGTTGGAAAATAACGAGCTGAAGGAATTCATATACAAGGATATTCACAAGCCTCCAACAACTGATCCTCAAGATCTAGTAGAGTGGAATAAACGTGTGGCAAAGGCGAGGAGGATCATACTAGAAGAAGTTCGAGATCGTATTGGGTTGAATCTCCATGGAAGGATACCCCATATGAAATGTGGTAAGCCTTGACATACTTGTTTTAGAATAGTAGTGACCACAAGAAGTTGGTAATGAAGGAAAAGCTTCGGAAAATCAAGATGGAGAAGGGTGACACAATACCACAATACCTGAGTAGGTTCACCCAATGTCGGAATGAACTTGGGAGTGTTGGTATTACAGTTGTTGAAGATGATATGGTAAGCCTAACACTTCTAGGCCTTCCCAAGAGATGGCACAACTACCAGGATTCGATAAATGGGAGGGAGAAACTACCAAATTAGGAGCGATTCTGGTCTAACTTGGTGCAAGAATAGATAAGTCGGAACACCAGAGATGGAACCTCATCCAAGCATGATAATGAGGAGAATTGTGCATTGGATAGAAATGAAAATAAAAGGAAAGGGAAGAAATTCTAATCCAAAGGAGATTCTAGTCAGGAAGGAAAGAATAAGTACTTGTCGAAGATTAAATGTTTTCACTGTCATGAGTTGGGACACTATGCCACAAAGTGTCCACACAAGAAGGCTGACAAGAAGCCCTCTTGAAGAGCAGAAAGTGAAGCTCTAGCTTCACAATTCGAGTTGGACTTCACACTCATTGCATGCATGGTGACATCAGTAATAGGTAGTGTGTGATATTTTGATAATGGAGCCTCGTTCCATATGATGGGTAACAAAGAATTTTTCAATGACTTAGATAAGAAGGACATCCATATGCACATTGAGATGCGAGATGTTGGAAGGTATAGCGCAACTAGTATTGGTACAATTACTTTTCAAAGAGATTTTGGTTCATCTCTCACATTAAAATATGTCATGCATGTTATAGGTATGAAGAAAAATTTAGTTTCAGTTATGTTGAAATATCATGGCTATGATGTGATATTTAGCAAAGGAAAGGCTTTCCTTAGACATATCACCACGGTACAAGTGAAGTGTATCGGGGTTCATGTGAAGAACCTCTACAAATTGGATGTAGAATATTGTGTTTCTTTGAGCACGAAAGTAGAGAAGGTGCAGAGCCCAAACATCAATCAATTATGGCATAGGACACTTGGACATTTGCACCATGGAGCCTTCAATATCATACAACATATTTCTACAAGACTTCCCAAGGGTGCACAAGAGCAGTGAGATACATGCAAAGGGTGTACACTAAGGAAGTACACCAAAGCCACCTTTCATGATAAGGATAGTAGAGCATAAGCATTCCTTGATAAAGTTCACTTAGATGTGTGTGGACCTTTCTCAATAGCCTCCACGGCCAAGCACAGGTATTATGTGATATTTGTAAATGATTTGTCATGTAAGTACTAGATTTTCTTCATGGAGAAGAAAGACCAGACATTCTCCAAATTTTTTGAATTTAAAGCACTTGTTGAGAAATACGTTGGAAGGAAAGTGAAGGCTCTCATGAGTGATATTGGTGGTTAATATGTTTCGAATGAGTTCAAGAAATTTTGTGCATCAAAAGGAATTTGACAGGAGTTAATAGCACCCGATAACCCACAGTAGAATGGGGTGGATTAGAGGAATAACAAAAGTGTTGCGAGATATGCACAAGTAATGTTACATGATCAAGGCCTACTATTGAACTTGTGGGCTGAAGCATGCAACACAATTGTATATGTGCAGAACAAGAGTCCTCATCATATTCTCAAGATGAGTACACTAGAAGAATCCTTTTTATGGAAAAAATCAGATGTGTCACACTTCAGGATCTTTGGTTCATCAGTTTACTATCATGTTTCAAAGGATACAAGGAAAAAACTAGATCCAGTGTCTGAGTTGGGAATATTGTGGTTTACACTAATACAACTCACAACTATCAGGTGTACCTTCCATCTCACATGAGGACATTTGTTCGTAGAGATGTGAATTTCGATGAAGAGAAGGCCATTAGATGTTACCTTGAGAGGGAGCTTCAGTTGCATGCAGATGAGGAGCTTTTGGCTCCAGAGGAGGAACCTTAGGATGATATGGAGTAGTCAAAATCAGAGGAGTAGAGAATGGAAGCACCCACTCATGCACAAACATCTAGAGATGAAAAGAAGCACACCAAGGAATATGACATCTTATTGCATGATGCTAGAGAGAATGTGGAAACACCCACATCACAACGTGGGCAGAGGAGGTCACCAGATCAATACAGTGGGCACTTGGCTCTAATGATTGATATAGCTGAGACAAAACCATCCTCATTCGAGGAAGAAATTCATAAGTGAGTATGGGTTGATACCATGGTAGAGGAATAAGATTCCATAGTCAGAAACAATGTTTGGGAAGTTGTCCCAAGACTAGAGAAAAACTCAGTGGTAGGTTCGAGGTGGATCTACAAGGTTAATCAAGCAATAAATGAAAGCATCCAGAAGCACAAGGCCAGATTGGAGGCCAAGGGGTTTTCTCAGGTGGAGGTATTTGATTACAAGATAGTTTATCTAGTAGCAAGGTACTCTTCAATCAGATCAATTCTAGCTCTTGTGGCATAGATGGGATGAAAGATACATCATATGGATGTGAAGTTAGAATTCCTGAATGGATTGATTGAGAAAGAAGCATACATTGAGTATCCAGAAGGATTTGAGACCTTCAATAGAGAGCCACATGTGTGCATACTCAAGCAAGCATTGTATGGATTGAAACTAGCACCTCGTACTTGGTACACCTGGATCAAATACTATTTCACCAGGTTAGGCTTCACAAAAAGTGAAGCAGATGAAAACCTTTACCATATTGTGGTTGAAGGTAAATTATTGATTATAGTATTATATTTTGATGATTTAATTCTAATAGGTGATGAGAATTTGGTCAAATATTGCAAAGAGGATCTTGAAAGAGAATTCAATATAAAGTACTTGGGGCTCATGCATTATTTCCTTCGTATGGAAGTATGGCAAGGAGATGTGGAACTATTTATCTCTCATGGAAATTATTCCGACGAGATACTAAAGAATTTCCACATGGAGAGCAGAAAACCCATGGAGACTCCTCTAGTAGGAAATTGGAGGAAGGAAGATGTTACTTTAGGTCAAGTAGTGGAGGCTACTATTTATAGGTATATTGTGGGTTCACTTATGTATTTGGTAAATACACGAACAAACATGTGTTATGAATTTAACCATATTAGTCAAGCAATGGTTAAGCCAACCAAACCATATTGGAAGGCAACCAAACATGTGTTAAGATACCTCAGAGGCACCACTCAGTTTGGTCTTTGATACAGACAAATAGAGGGAGTGAAGTTGCAAGGCTTAATAGATGCAAATTGGGTAGGTAGTCCATCAAAAAGGAAGATCACATCAGGAGGAATCTTCATTATTGGGTTGGCAATAGTTTCTTAGTACAGTAGGAAGCAAATATCAGTTGCACTCATTTCAGTAGAACCAGAGTACATGGTTGCTAGTCAAGCAGTTTACGAAGCTATCTGGATGAGGAATATTCTTGTTGGGTTACTTGGTCAGATTATGGATCTCACTATGATTTACTATGACAACCAGAGTTGTATCAAAATATCTAAGAATCTAGTTTTTCATGATCGGTCCAAGCATATCGACATCTGGTATCACCATCTATGAGATTGTGTGTAGAGGAGAATCATGTTGTTGGAGTACATTCCTATAGGAACATGATCTAGATATTTTGACAAAGGCATTATCGAGATGCAAAGTTGAGTTCGATAGAGGTAAGATTAGGGTAGCAGATAATCCATTTCTTTTTGAGAGGGAATGTTGAAAATGGAAACAAGAAAATCTTGATTTAATTTTCCCTTGAATTAAATTAGGAGAAAATTGTAATTCCACATCACAAGGCAACAAGAATGAGTTTACTAAGTTAATTTCACTTATTTGGCCCAATTAATTTTAGGTGAGGGCCTAACTTGAATCATGTAGAGTAGTTCTTAAATTTTAGGAGACTAGGTTGAGTTTACTCAAAAGTTGTAATAGCTTAATTTAGTTAAAATAAGTTAATGTCAATTAAACTAGTTCCAATTGTTGGAGGAACTAGTAAGATGTCTAACAGTGGGGTGCAATTTCATGTGTTCAACTATCTAACTGATAAATCACCATAACTAACTTCTGCATGTATGAAACTCGAGTTACCCAGTTGAGATTAGATTTCAAGGGCATTGTATTATCACTTGTATACCCTTTCGAGTTGTACATGTGGTGCATGCAGTCATAGAAGGGCCTATAGTGATTGTGAAATTCGAGATGGGGATTTTCCCTATTTAATATAGGGATAATTCCTTGAGAAACAACGCAAGGAAATAGGAGCTTTGCAGGAAACAGAATTGGCTAAGTATTGGCCAGAGTCATCTTGTGAGGCAGTGAGATAGATTGTACTAGTGCAGAGGTTGCTTAGGCTTGAGAAAGCATTGTAAATATTTTCTATTTTTCTAATGTAATGCAATATACAGATGGGAATTGATTTTGAGCAGCAATCTTTCCCCTTAGATAAATCTCTGAGCATATGTGATTGAATCTTGTCTCAGCTTTTGTGATTTCTCAATCAATTAATTGTTTCCACTAATGAGTAGAGTAGAGTCAAGCCTTTTGTTTTAGAATATTACATAAGCAGTTTGAATCTACAAGGAATTTCTACACACCACTCTTAATCATTTCTTCCCCCAAGTTGTGATTTGAGACTATATTATGTACTTAGAGGGCCATCATTGGACGCACTCGCATCAGTGTCCAACCCTACCAATAGCTATTGTAGCAAAGATATACATCGTATCATGACTAGTCCTTGATGACATCATTCCATAGTATGTTGTGTGGGAATCTATGGTTTATTCTCTCAATACCGTGTATGGGTATGCCTACCTCAGAGATGTACTTATTATGTATTCAACTACATTTTTGAGTTTTTGTGGGTCTCGTTTCTGCAGTCTCTTCCTTCCATCCTCACTAGTTTACTTATTGGAATGTATTTTGTCCATTAGATTCTCTTCTAACCTCATGAATTAGGGGACATCTATTATAGCTCAAAAATCCACCCCCTAGGTTCAAGAAAATAATCACATCCTTTTCCAAGTTAGATGATCAAATCGTGATTGGTGACACATTAACAAAAAGGTGTTTTGAGGGATCAACACTCTTGCCTACTTGTGGGAACCTGAGAAGGCCTAGCAATGCTCCTACCTAATTGTGGGGATCGAAACAATAGGCCATCAATGCCCTCTCTACACTAGAGTACTAAAATAGTGTGAAAGTTTGATTGGATAAGCTTAGATTCATTCCAATTTAATAACTTTGGTTAAAATAATCATTGTTTATTAAAATAGTCATGATTTGGTCTAAGTTAATCATCACCTATGGTACAATCAAGAAATTTTCTAGGTGCAATGAAGGTCAATCATACAAAAAATATATATAAACGGAGCTCTTCACTAGTTATAGGAGGAAGAAAGGAACTTATTCCAGAATTTTTCCAGTGTTGTGACCACGATGAACTTATGCATCTAGTGAGCATGGAGGTTATGAAGTAGATCAAGGGCAGAGGATTAAAGAACTCATCAATGTATTCCAATTATATTCGAGGAATACAGTAATAAAGATTCTCCCCATTTTCATCTCTCATGTTCTTTGATATGTTATGATGTATTATGTTTGCACTAATATTATTTTGTAGGAAGATAAAATTGGTTTCTTTCTCTGTGTGTAGGTGATCTTGGAGCAAATATCTCAGGGATATCTTCCTAGAGTTGGCATCGTCAAATAGATTTAAGGGTCTATCATTAAGAGGTGTGTTCTCTAATTTATTTTTGTAATCTAAAGTTCTTAGGATTGTCTAGTTTACTTGGCTCCACTTCTTCATTCACAAACATTGTCTCGGAAAGCTCTAGGAAAACCTTGTTGGGATTAAAATAACCTATACGATAGGAAGAATTTTCCCTTAAACAAGAAATCTAGACTTCTATTGTTGCATCAAATGAACCATTGGTAGAACATGAACCATATTCTGTTGAAGAGACAAAACAAACCCTAGAGACTATAGAAATTAGCCATGGAAAGACCTTGAAAATTGGTCGAGGGATAACTAAACAATAGAAGGAATGATAGCTTGAAGTCTTGCAAAGGAATAAAGATGTTTTCACTTGGGAATATGCTGATATAGAGGGAATCCATCCTGGTCTATACACTCATCATATCTATATAAAGAAAGGATAAAGAACTATTCACCAACCTTAGTGATGGATGAATCTAAGACTAAGGGATATAACTAAACAGGAGTTGCAGAAACTATTATCAGCTAACTTTATCTATCCCATTTCTAACAACTAGTGGCTAAACCCTCTTCCCATTGTGTCAAGGAAGAATGGTAAATGGAGAACCTATGTTGATTATTGAGAGCTTGATTAAGAAACACACAAACACCATTTTTCCATTTCCATTCACTAACTAATTCCTAGATACATTGGCAAGAAATAAATATTTTTCTTTCCTCAACGGATTCAATGAATATAATCAAATCCAAATCACTCAAAAAGACCAAGGAAAGACTACATTCACCTATCATTGGGGAACATTTTCTTATCGTTTTTTACCCTTTTGGATTTTTAATTATCCATCCACTCTCTAGAAAGCCATAATTGGGATATTCTATGATCTAATTCATGACTGCTTGGAAATATATATGGATGATTTCATGACAAATTATGATATATTTGATTTAGCCCTGACCAATCTAGAAAAATGTTTTAATAATATGTATGTAAATCTATGTTTCCCTTAATAACAAAAAAATTCACATAATGTTAACTGAAGGCATAGTGTTAGGGCCCCACGTCTCAAAAAAAAACATGCAAGTGGATTTGATGAAGATTAAGGCAATATTAAACTTATTCCACAAACATAAAAAGAAGTACATATTTTCCTAGTACATGTTTCTTGGTATCATCATTTCATTGAAGCACTTTCACAAGTAGCCCACCCCTGGTTTGCTTTGCTTAATAAAATGGTTGAATTTGTGTGGGAAAAGAGTTGTCAATGTGCCTTTGAAGAATTGAAAGCTCGACTATCCAAAAAAATCCTATTTTAAGTCCTAATTGGTCCCTCCCATTCCATATTTCCAAAGATGCATCATACATCACCAATGGCGTTGTTTTAAGATGAGAAGAAGGAAATGGTCCATATGCAATTTATTTTATTCACAAAAATGTCTTAGCCACCAAAATGAATTATATAGTGATAGAAAAAGTGTTTATGAAAATATATGTAATAAACATATTCTAGCATTATATAACATGTTATCTGGTAATTTTTCACACTAATAATATTCCCATAAAATATTTAATGCGTAAACCAATCATGAACAGTAGAGTAACTAAGTGGTTATTATTATTGCAATAATTTGGCATAACCATCTTGAATAAATCAGGGAAGGGAAATGTAGTGGTTGATTTTCTTTCAAGACTAAGATCAAATTAAAAAGAGTCTCCTATAGAATAATCTTAGGCCTGATGAACTTCTCTTTGTATTATCTACCAAATTTCCTTAGTTTTCAGATATTGCTAATTAGTTGGATACAAGAAAACTTTCTCATAACTTGTCTACAAAGGAGCAACAAAAGATCATCAAACAGAGTTGAACATTCTGATGTACCAATGGGTGCCTCTTCTACATAGGATCAAATCTTATTATCTGGACACGTGTATGAGAAGATGAGATCTATGAGATATTTAACCCATGCCACGATGATCCTTTTGGGGGCCACTTTGCAGATAGGTATACCAAGTACAAAGCACTTCAGCAAGGGTACTATTGGCCCACTATCTAGAAAGTTTCCAAGTAATATGTGAAGAGATGTGACAGTTGTCAATGCATGGGAATATTGGTGCAATCAAATAAGATGTCATTGCAGCTTTAGATTTTTCTAGAGCATCAATAGATGGGCCCTTGATTTTGTGGCACTTATTAATCCTCCTCCCTATCACAACTCATACAACTTAGTATGCACAAATTATGTCACAAACTGGATAGAAGTGAAGGCAATCCCAATCACAACTAAACAAGTAGTGGTAGATTTTTTATACTAAGAGATATAACCAAGTTTGCGATACCTTTGGAAATAGTTACTAACAAAGGAACTCAATTCCCTTCAAGACTTGTAGAAGATATAATGGAGACATATAAGATCAAGCATAAAGTCGCAACACCATACTATCCATGGGGAAATGGACAGGTGGAAGGGATAAATAATATTCTTGAGGTTATTATCACCAATAATTACATACTAAACCTTGACGATTGGGATGATTGGCTCCGTGAAGCTCTACGACCTACTGGACTACATGGAGAACTACTAGCAACTACACTTTATATAAATTAGCGTAAGGGAAGAGAGTACTTTTAATAATTGAGAAAGAGATCCTAACACTTATAACAACATTTCAACTTGGAATAAACCCATTGGAAGCTCAAAAGTAGAGGCTCCTCCAAGTCAATGAGTTGGATGAACTTTGTTAAGCCACCTTATACCAAACATCAGTGATACAACACTAAACTTTCCCTTTCCTTCTGAATTCTGGAGCATGAACATTCATATCTGTTGGAGGATTAAAGACTTCAAGGTTGGTTTGAGATAGTATGGAGTTGTGAAATGTGACCTAGATGACCTATGCTATAGTTTAGTTTAAGACTAGTGCTTGCTGACCTTGAGCTTGTACCCTGTGACTCTAGTTGTTAATTACTTTGACTATGTTTGAGACCACTGAAATCCCTGTGTAAACCTATGTTTCTTGTGAGCAATTTAGTGATTGAATTCAACCATTGAGTGCTTTCCTTTGTCTCATCAACCCATCCTCTCCTCTAGCCCCTCCCACTCTCCCCTTATCCTTGAATTAATTCAAGGGAACAAAATTTTCAAGCCTAAGAAGGAATAAATAATAATAATAATAATAATAATAATAATAATAATAATAAATCATGTTAGTCAACCTTATGGATTCACAAGAATTCAATTAATTAAATATTAATAATCATGTTTAAATATAATTTATTAATTATAAGTCAAGATTAAGGGTTAATCACTAATCTAGCTTAACTGTTAAGCAAGCTTAATTATTAACCAAGCTTAAGGCTAACCATAATCTTGATCATTAATTAGTCTTAAGATTAATGGTATATTCTTCACTAACCAACATAGATCCATATTAATGCCAAATCTATCAAGACCCCAAAGGAATCAAATCTCTCAAGATGCAAACCTTTCTTTTGAATACAAAACTTAAGAAAAGGTTTTCATGTCGAAATATTTGATTCCTCTTGGCTCTTGGTAGATTCAAAGATAAGATGAATCTATGTTGATTTTGAGAAAAAAAAACACACACACACACACACACATATATAGTTGACATTGAAATATTTTATTTAAGATTCATATTCTACACATTAAAATGTTAATACATGTCCCAATCATTTTGGAAGTAAATAACATATATCCATAGGGTTCTCTCTATATAATTATTTTTTGTTATAAATATTGCTTTAAATATTACATATATATATATATATATATATATATATATATATATATATATATATATATATATATATATATATATATATATATATATATATATATATATATATATATATATATATATATATATATATATATATATATATATATATTTAAAATGTTACACTCGGGGGTGGTAGGAGGGGGAGGGATTCTCTTTAATCTCGAAGGAATAATAGTGGATAAGTATGCATGGGGACTTGGTATCAAGACCAACAACCAAGCAAAAGTTTATAGCTTGTATATGGGACTCCTTCTAGCCAAGAAGAGGGGAGTTAAATGCATCACAATCCTGGGTGACTCCTATCTGATTATTAGACACCTAAGAAGCTCTTCCCCTGCTCAAGACAACCATCTAAACCAAACCCTTCTCTGTGCTCAAAGTATTCTTCCTTCCTTTGAAATCTTTCAAGCTTGGAACATCCTCTAAAACCTTAATAAAGAAGTTGATCTGATGGAAAAAAAACATGTTTTTTATCTGAGGGAAAATTGGAAATTAATGGGGCTCCTAGTCTTAGCCCTATACCCTAACCCTTCCCTATGGCTAGCCCCCCTATGTACCCCCCTTATCCACTCCCTTATCCTTGGATCAAAAAGAATGTTTTATGCACCCTCGTCATCCCTTGTCACTCAAATGTCGACATCACAATTTCTCATTGTCCTCCTCCACTCATTGGTATGATGACACCTCTCCCTACTCCCCTGTCATGTGACACATAAGATCCCCTCCATGTGATGCCATATGAACCGAGTCTACGGTTAAGCGTGAGAGTATTCATGTCAACATCAAGATTCATGGTTTGTTGCAAGTGAGCGAAGTTAGTTCCCATACAAGCCCTCTCTCCCTGAGTGCAACATTTACTCCTCATGGCTCTAACTAGATATCCCATCTTGTAGAATTTCCTATAGACTCACAAGCTCATGCAATTTACTAAAGCACAGGACAAGAATCTACTTCTACTTTCAACTAGTGGAAGCCAATAGATCGATGAAAACAATATGAACAAGAAGAATAGAAATCAATGGCACATAAACAATAAGTTTTCCTAAGGAAATCCACAACTCAAAACTCCGCCTATCTATATTGAAATAATTAGAAATATGAGTGAAGATACAAAGCTTGTTCTCACAAGAAAAATTATGCACAAGTATATTCAACTCTCAGCTCACAAGCTAGCTCAAACCAAATCCTTATCCTATTATGCAGCTCTCCAAGCCCCTATTTCCTCACGCAATTCCAAGGATGAATAGGCCATATTTAAGGGGAATTCATGCTTCCAAAACTGCACAATCCTAATTAGGTCCTCTTCCTAATTGCATGCATGATATTTACAACTCAGTAAATCATACAACTGATAGTACATTGTCCCTGCACTCTAATCTCAACTAAGTCTTCCTCTGAAATAACATGCATGAGTTATTCTTGAGTGAATCTATAGTTAGCTGGAGTAGCACTAAGGATGCACTAGTGCACCAACTCACTAATAGACCTCTACTAGTTCCTCCAATTGTTAGAACTAGTTTAACTGACTATAACTCAGTTGAACTGAGTTATCTAATTACAACTCCAATAAACTCAATCTAGACCCCTAAAACTTATGGATCACACTTACATGACTCTAGATAAACTTCCAACTCAGATTTCTTAATTTAATTAAGGTAATTTAACCTAGCTAACTATTAAAATTTTCTATGAGAAAACAATTACAATTTAATTCAAGGAAAAATTAAATTGGAATTTCTAGATGTTATTTTTAACATTTCTTATTGTTATTTTCAACACTCCATCTCAACAAGAAAGGAATTCAACTCTATCACAATCTTGAACCTTTGGAATGTTCTACATGCAACACTTCTCTCTAGTGTTGTTTCTACATCAAATCTTGAAACTAAAAAAGAACATCCAACCTAAATCATTATGATGCATCTGTCACCAAAGTCTCTGATTGCTACTACCTCTGTCGATGGAAAACCTTGTGCTTCTACTAACTCTACATTTCTACACTATTATCAACTCCTATGTTCTCTTTAGTATCTAACTGCTCTAGCCTATGTCACTTTGATCTTTGGATGCGTTAACCACTACTAATTCCTCCTGCTACTATGTACTTTGGGCTCCCGTAACAAGGTATGATCCATGAGATAAAACCTCTTAATGGGCCCTATCCAATTTCAGTGCTCTTGGGACTATCACTTCACATCGCCCCACCTCACACCTGGAGGTATGGCTTCATGTGCTCCCTCTACCCACCTAGCTTGAAATTTCCCCCTAATGGAGGTCTCTATATGAGTGGATGCCTCCACTTGGTCTCCTCTTTGCTTCTTCAATTATGGCTGCTCCACAAGTGTATGAGATTGCTTTTGAGGCTTCTTTTGGGGTGGCATGTTGAGAGGTAATTCACTCTCCCTCTCAACCACCAAGTCTCTAACCTTTGCCTTTCTCCTCAAGGATTTCCATGCATTTTGTACCTCAAGAGCATATAGGTTCTTGGCTCGTACACCAATCCATTTCATCTGCCCTGGCATCACAAAATTTTCTGAAAAAAAAGATCTGATTTCAAATCAGTGATATCTCTATAATCTAAACTTTGATTCAGATGATTTTTTTGAATTTGGGTATTTTTCCGCAAAGAATCCAGATCAGCTATTTTTTTTCAAACAAAATTTTTTATATCTTCTCTGCAAACTCACTGCCAAAAAAAAAACTTGCTCCTCAACCTTCCCACTAGTAGCCTTCTAGCTCCATTGAGAATTTTGCACATAGAGTCTTCTGGATCTGCCCTGAACTAGAGCTCCATCATTTTGCAAGGAAAATTTTGAATTATTCTCTTCTATATTGTCTTCGACTCTGATACCATGTAGATATTTCTACAAATTTTCTCTGATACCATGTAGATTTTCTTGTAGATTCATAAGCTCATGAAAATTACCAAGCACAGGACAAGAATATACTTCTAATTTCAACCAGTGGAAGCCAATAGATTAATGAAAACAATATGAACAAGAAGAATACAAGTCAATGGCACATAACACAATAAGTTTTCATGGGGAAGCCACAACTCAAAACCCCGCCTATCTGTATTTCATTAATCAGAAATATGAGTGAAGATACAAATATTATTCTCACAAGAACAATTCCGCACAAGTATATTCAACTCTCAGCTCACAAGATAGCTCAAGTGAAATCCTTAGCCTATTCTGTAGCTCTCTAAGCCCCTATATCCTTGCGCAATTCCAAGGATGAATAGCCCATATTTAAAGGGAATTCAAGCTTCCAAAACTGTGCAATCCTAATTAGGTTCTCTTCCTGATTGCATGCATGATATTTACAACTCAGTAAATTATACAACTAATAGTACATTGTCCCTACACTCTAATATCAATTGGTTCTTCCTGTGAACTAACATGTATGATTTATTCTTGAGTGAATCTCCATTTAGCTAGAGTTGCATTGAGGATACACCAATGCACCAACTCACTACTAGACCTCTACTAGTTCCTCCAACAGTTATAACTAGCTTAACTTACTAGAACTCAGTTGAACTGAATTATCTAATTACAACTCCAATAAACTCAATATATATCCCTAAAACTTATGGATCACACTTACAAGACTCTAGATAGACTTCCAACTCAAAGTTCCTAGGTTAATTAAGTTAATTTAATTTGGTTAACTATTACAAGTTTCTATTGGAAAATAATTACAATTTAATTCAAGGACAAATTAAATTGGAATTTCTAGATGCTATTTTTAACATTTCTTGTTTCTATTTTCAAAACAACTGCCTTTGTCTAAGAATTATGGTAGCTCTCTCTCCACCCAGGGAAATGATGATCTCGTATTGGGATCCTGGAGGCTTAGGCTTAATTTTGCAGGGACACAATTATATATTGCAGAAGAGATCTTTGTCCCATCCCTTTCTAATGGTGAATTTCATCCCAGGTTGGATTAGGTTCTGCTCACCTAGTGTAAATATATTAGCTACTCTCTGGGGTGCAGGACTTCAATCCTATTCTAGGTCTAGTTATGCGTCCTCCGTTTTCGCTAGTACTTCAACTTGTGTGGGTAGGCTCAGGGGTGGTTCTCACAGGAAAATATATATTGGTGCACTGCATTACAAAGGAATTTTGGGAGGATGGCTTCAATTTCATGGGGAAGTCGATGCCCTCGCACTGGCTAGGTGTCGGAGAAGGAGGCATCACACCAAGCTTTGGGTCATCAACAATGCTTTCCACCCTCCTCGACTTTGGATGCGTGCATGCAATGTGCAAAGGAGTTGGAAGATATTGAGATGGAGCTCTAAAATATAAAGGACTTATTGTACTGTCAAAGGGTGTTGGCCTACAAAAACTCAAATACTATTGATGCCAAAGGTAGACAGATTGTGAAGCCTGAGGATGAAGTCGGTGCACTATGCTCCATGATCGAAGATCCTCAACTCCAGAAGGAAAAATTAGGATATCCTCCAGATGAATAGAGTAGCTCTTTTGAAGTCCAGAATTCGGGCATTGACCTCAACATCCTAACTAATCCTCAAGCTTAGCTTAATCGTGCTATGTGTTCTCCCTTAAGAAACCAATTTCTTGGCTGTGTAGAAATTGTGCTTAAGACATTAATTTTTATTATGCATGTCACTTATTTGTATTATGTATCCTCATGTGAAGGGCTTGAAGGACCTAACTTTTAACCCTTAATATTTAGCTGATATGAAAATCTCAGAATGCCATGTGATGCTGAATATGAATGTTGTGTGAAGAATGCCTTGAGAAGTTAAAGATAATATGTTGTGTTTGACAGCAACTATTACCTATAACTTAGAAGAAATATAAGGGTAGCAACTTTAAATATAGGAGAGATCTTTTAAGGAACTTTAACTTCATTCACATAAGTAAACAAAGACTTGTAGCTTCATTACCATATTTAAAGAAAGGAAGAAACATGATGACACATAACAGAGAAATTACAAAATCATACCCAACAATGTGTGGAAAACTTCTGATTCTTTCATTAATCATCAATTTATCAAGAATACAACAGCACAGTCTCCAAGTTCTTCAAAATTCGGACCCTTTCCTATAATTTTGCCTCTTTTTATACATCATGGGACAATTGGTAATTAACAAAACAATCAAACTGCTTAACTAGCTCCTAACTATCTAAAGTAAAAGTCATTACAGAATATTACATTGGAAGGTAAAAGACAACTCATTCTTCTCAAGAAAACAAAATAACAAGAAGTAATAGAAATTAGAGTATGATTGGTGATTGTTGCTCACTGTTTGAATATGTGGCTTGAGTATGTGGTCCTGCTGATGCATCTTTGGTTTGCTCTATCATCCATTCCTTGTACTTTCTCCATAATGGTACATTTGACTTTGGTGCTTCCTCTAACTTATCAAGTGCTATTCTGCAAGCTATGATCCTACCATAAGTAGGCTTGTCAGTAAACAGAGTCTTCACCATCCAGAGAAGCTTAAAATCTTTGTTCAAGTAGTTCACAATGGTGGCTCCTTTTAATATTGTTGTCTTTTCATGAGTGTTATCAACTTTTCTTTTTGCCTCAACCAGCAAAGTCTCATATGTTTTCCATGGCAGCAAGTTTCCCTGTAGATCCCAGCAAGAAGGAAGTCCAACCCTAACCCTTTTATCAAACAAGATGTTAAACTTTGAAACTACTTCCTTTATCTCCTTTATCTTCTTCTCAGCAGTAATCCTATAGATGTTTCTGACAATCATTTTATTAAAATCAATTGCACATGATGTTCTGTCTAGCATGTCATGTTCCTTCAATTCTATAGTAGATTTAGAGTTGATGAAATCTATCATCCTCTTTGCAAACTTTGATCTATCTAGATCTTTTTGCTTATTTTTAATGACCACCTCTTCCATATCCCGAACTAGTGTTTTCTCTTCAGATATAATCACAAGAAACTCCCAAATTCCCTTGATAACCTCAATGACTTCATCCCATAGGATTTCTCTAGCTTGAATCAAGGACATATTTCCCTTCATTTTCTCCTTTAGCCTTTTGATTTCATCTTCAGCCCTTAGGAGATCTTCCCTGTACTTCTTTGCATTATCTTTCTCCCTTCTTGCTTCTTCTTCACTCAAATTCAATAGCTTGCAAGTTGTTTCCAATTCTCTTTGGGCTTTCTTTACATCATGCTCAACCATTTTAAGCTCTATTCCCAACTGTAAAACCTGTGCTACTGGATCATCTGTGTTGGCTAGAATTACTATTGTACAAACATGAGTGTCCACCTATCGTTGTAGCTTGTCCAAAGATTCTTTAAGTAAAAAAACTTCTTCAGTCTTCTGCAACACATCCTGTAGGAGATTTTCCTTTTCATTTTCTACTTCAGCTATCCCTGCAGCTATGGGATGCTCACCTACAGGTAGATTCAACTTCTTTTTCAAAGCCCCAATCTCTGACTTGGCAGATTGTAATAATTTTTGAACAGCAGGTTGGTCATTAGGATTGAAACCTACTTTAATGATAATCTTCTTTATCTCATCCACTTGAGCATTCAAAGCTCTGGAGTTGGCTTTCTCCAACTTTAACTTCTGAATCACCTTATTTAGCATTTTTTCTACCTTGACAGCTACTGCATTTGTCTTATGTAGATCATTCACGATCAATTGCCCAGTTTGCATATGCAAGTTGATCTTGTCAAGCATTGGAAGCTTGTGAGTGTCAACAGTTAATTTCACGGTCTTGAAATTGCTATTAGACCCCACTAATATTTCAGTAGGATGAGAAAAAGTAATTTTAAGTTGGCTCTTCTCTAAATCCATGGTAGATAGCAATCTAGTTTGTTCAAGAGTTACCTGAGACTTAGCTTGAGCCTCCATATTTAACTTCATCTTCTGATTTCTCTCAGCTATCTAAGAATACATACTTTGAATTAAAGGAACCTGATCATGAACAAGGTCTTTGGAAGATGGGGAAGTTGGGGCACCTTCTGTCTCTCCTAACTGAATCACCAAATCGAGTTGTGCTGAAGACATTGCATCCTGAAGCTTGGTCCTTTTTGCTTGATTAGGAGCTCAAGTCTAAGTGTTGAAAATGCTAAAATTTGAAAGTGCTCAGATTGGGTTGGAACTTGAATGACCGGATAGGTCTCATCTTCCTGATTCCAACGCCATGAACAGTTCGAAAAATGGTCTCCATATGCAGAAGTTATATCAATTTGAAAATCACCCAATGACCCATAATTTTTTGAAAAAAATTTAAAATAGAATATTCCTTAGAATATTCTTCAGAATGTTCTTGGAATATTCCATTATGGGAATCCAATTAGAGGGTGCCACGTGGCAATCCCGAGGCCGCCATGTGGCACCAAGGTGGAAATAGATTGGAAATGTTAAAATTTTGGTGGTAGATCGAACCCACAATCTACCGTACAACAGTGCAGAGACTTATCGTTACACCACAAGGCAGGTCTTGTTAAGGGTACCGACCAACAATCTTATATAGTTTAAAATTTTTATGGCGGGCACAAAAGGGGGCCAGTCCCCGCTACATATAACCTTGGCCCCAAAACCGTGGCATATCCACCCTCTGGTGGCTAATGCAGGCAACAAAAGCGCAATGGTCACATGCAACCTCCCAGCGGTCATGGTAACTGACAGTCCAATTTGCGGTTAGGCACGGAATCCAATGCCATAAACCACGCCTTCCAAACCGGTCACATGCAGAGTTGGAACTGATAGTTCGACCAGCAGTTATGGCTTAAACAGGCGGGATTTTTGGCGGTGGTGCCAAAATTGGCGTTCTGGCCATTTTGGCAGAGTTAACTGCCAGCTAAGTTTAGTTAACTGGAGTCAATTCAGGGCAAACTGGCAGTCTGAGTAAATGTGCCATAACTTTGGCTAGGAAAGGAATTTTGAAATGATTTTTTTTTTTTTTGGATCTTTTCGACCTTCTAAATCCATTGGCACAATTTTCACAACCAACAGAGGCCGTTTGCAGGTGATTTTTCTTCAGGAAAATTCTAGGAGCCACTAGGGCCTGTTCAGTGATGGAGCTGCATTGGGTTGTGTGCAGCCATTGAAGATGAAAGAAGAGCCTACCTAGACTAATTTGGGCCTTCTAAATCCATTGGAATAGTCCAGAGAAGCTGAATAAGTCATCTTCAAGGAGATTTTCATCCAGGGAGATTTTGGAGCTCAGGGGAACCAAGGGTTGGAGGTTGTTGCAGGAGCTACCAGTATCCATTCTCAACAAACAAACAGTTGTTCTTAACTGTAATGAACCTTCTGAATCCAATGAAGGTGTTTTTATAACCATTTTGAGACTTCTAAAGGCTGAGATGCTGCAGGGAAGTTTCACGTAGCCCAGAGCCATCCATGAAGGAAGGCCTAGATCAGGGATGCAGCGCTCATTTTGAGAAAATGAACAGTCATTTGTTTATGTAAGATATGTTCTGGAGACATTAGAAAATGTTTCAGAAACATTTGAATCATTCTGAAGGAGTTTGTGCCCTTAAGAATCTCAGGGAAGCTTAGTGCACCTACTGAAGGAATCAAGTCCAAGGGAGCCTAGATCTGCCTGCACAAAGAGGACAGCCATGACAAGGATGTATATGGTTTTTCTAAACCCATAGGTTCAGTCTGTAACCTTTTGGAGTTGAGTTTGGAACTTGTAAAATAATTCAATCCATAATCCCAAAGAGCCAAGTCTAGTTGACTAGAGCTCACAGGAGACGTAGCCCATGAGATTGGGGTGAACTCCTTATTAAATTTGCTGTTATGTGTGATGTTTATTTGCTACCTTATATGTTTGATATATATGTTTGATATCAGCTAAAATAAATCAAGTTAAAACACATAAACAGAAGAAAAGACATACACCTCTTTCAAGCGAAAATTCTGCATAACGTCAAGTTCAAGCAAGGTCTTTTTAATTAAATCTGAGTGTTTACTTCTATTATTTCTCTAGGCAGAGTCTGTAGAGGGCTAGGTAGCTTCTAGATCTCATCCTCTCTTTAGAGGTGACATATCCAGTAAATGCCCCTACAGTCTATCTTTGTATTAGAAATAAGAAGTTCTCACATCTTCAGATTTGAACTTGGAGTATTTTTGTACTCATTTACATAAATGAAAATGGATACCTTGCACCCTTTTTCAAGTACATTCCATTTTCAGATCATTTGTACTTCATATTCTTTCTCATCTAGATCAATAACTTCCTCTCTAACCCTCTCGACCCCTTTTTCTATAATGCTATGGGTTTCAATCTCTGTCCCTTGAGTGTTTTGCAAACCTCCATTTTCCAATTTCTCTGTTTCAGGTCTACTTTCATGTACAAAGGTTGAATAGCCATTCTCCAGTCTCCTCTTTGAAATAATTTGATGAGAATCATAATCCCACTCAACCACATGTAAAAGGCACATGTCATTCAACAATCTTTCAACCTCCTGGGCAGCCTATCTGGTGTTTACAATGAAGGGTCCCACTACTTTAGGCAACTTGAAGAAGAAGCCTTTATTCATAGGAACAAAATGAACTTGATCTACATTTAAGCTCTTCCTGATAAATTCAAGGGAAAAAAGCCTCATTGGCACAAATTTAGGTAACCTGTAAGGCTTGACAGAGGCTCCATAAACTATCTCCTAGATCACCCCTTATTAGGCCTGTCTAGAATAGCACTGACTGTTTCTTTTTATTGATATCGACAACATTCATCCCCAAATCAAAAAAATGTTCAGCATTCTAGTACATAAATAAATAAGTAATGACTGAAGGAAATTTGAAGGAACCAGTGAGAGGCAAAGTCATAAATTGAGTATTGATAGCATCTACCCAGAATGTTGGAATGTCTAGTACTATCTCAAGCTTCATCATTAAGGAGAAAAATCCCATCACAACTTTATCTACCTGCTTGGATTCTTCTTTCCCTAGAATCTTGGCACTTACTTGCAACACATGTCTTATGTCAACTACAAATATTTATAAAGAGAAGAGATTACCATCTAGGGAGAATTGACCAGATTTAGGGGCTAAGAAAGAGGTGACATGAGAGAGCTCCTGAGGAGACATGTTATCATAATAAGAAATCAGGGATTCTTCAGTAAAGGTGGTGTAAGTTCCAGACATAAGGTAATTCAAAGCTTGGTGTATTAACTCTGAGGTTACTTGAAAAACATTCTCCCCTAACTGATTCATTACAAAACACTTCTTGGGGTAAATTGCGAGGCTAGCCATTGAATAAATTCAGGAAATAGATGAGTTCTGGGGACAAAAGTGTTGGAAATAATACTGAGGGGGGGGGGGGTGAATCAGTATTATTAAAACTTTTCAATATACCATCCAAATTTATACTTCAAATTATTCTTCAGATATTGATGATTAACTTATGCATAATAATGAACAAGAACATGAAAAACAGATAGTCACACCATAGAACACCAGATATAAGGTGGAAACCCAATGTGGGTGAAAACCACCTGCTACAATATGTCTCTATCTTCTTTCGATTAGAATCTTCTTTTACAATGATTTTGTACTGGTGCAGTCCTTTACCAGTACGCAGGCTACAACCTGGGGAGAGCTACAACTCTCTCTTGTTTCTAGTTTCTCCTGGAAGGGAGCTACAACCCCCTCCTTCTTTTCATTCAAGGACCACTTTTCATTAATTTTCAGACTGGATCCAAGAACATCAAATGAACATCAAGTACATGTGAATCAACCAATCTCCTTATACAATCAAACCAATGAGCCACCCGAACTTCTCAGAATGCTGTAAACAGAAAACCAACACCAGTATCCTAAACCCAGAACACAGCAGCAAATAGAAAACATGCAGCCAAAAAATATTTCAAAATAGGTCCGCAACTTCACCAATATAAACCTGCGGATACCCGCACTTCACCTTTAGCTATTCTGCGTATACCTGCACTTCGTCTTCTTTTGTACTGTGTACCCCGCACTGTGCCTTCAGCTGCTCTGCGTATACCTGCACTGTGACTTCCTCTGTACTACGTACCCCGCACTGCGCCTTTAGCTGTGCTACGTATACCCGCACTGCGCCTTCTTCTGTACTGCATACCCCCGCACTCTCGCTTTAGATCGCCTGCGAACCTCTGATTAGGGCCAAATTAATAGTCCTCCAATGTACTATAGACAGTCAGATCCACAGATCTGATCATGCACCCGAGAGATCACGACTTGGCAAAGATTCGCCTTCAAATTTTACCTTGATTTAGATCTAGCTTTTAAAACTGATAACCCAAAATTCAGATCTTAAGATATTTAACTTTCAAAGATACATTAGCCAAGTGATCTCCTTCCCTATTTATAGTCAAGCCCTTATTCACACCATGGGACAAAACCATCAATAACCAATACAAGGGATCCAAACCGGGGCTAAATTAGATCCTATACCATGGGCCAAAACCATAGAATCAAGAACGGTGGGCTAAATACCACGGGCCAAACATAAGAAACCCCACGTGAGCGTGCTTCTCTGCCTTGAAGTGAGTGAACTGGGGGTCCGCACCTCATGAACGGGTAACCTACGGGTATGAACGCACTTCCTGGCCAGTGTACCTGCGGGTCCGCACCTTTTGAACCATTCACCTGCGTACCTCTTAATTTCCAACATTTTGAGAGCCTGAACAGAGCATTGCTACTTGAGGGAGTTGCCATCAAGTACAACACCTGTAATATAGAGCCATACCAGAATCATAATGCCAACAATCTCCCCCTTTGGACTTGATGGCAACCTCAAGATCCTCAACGTCATTCTCCCCCTTTGACATAAAGGGCAAAGGGTTATGCTCCCCCTAAGAACATGCTCCCCCTGACTATAAACCAGATCTGCAAAGAAGCACCATAATCCACCAAACACCATAAACGACCATAAAAGAGATAGAGACATATTGCAGCAATATTCAGACCAGCATCCATGATCTCCTTCTGTACTTCCTCTATAATGCCAACAATGCATTATATGCTCCCCTTGAACCTGTGCAATTCGATCTTCGACCAATCTGCAACCCAGCATATGTACGCATATACCCCAGATGAACCTTGCGTACAACCAACAATCAGAAGAGATTCAATCAACAAGATTATGCATCAACAACTCCCAGCTTTTGCCTGAGGTATTCAAAGGTCTCCCTGGGCAATGGTTTGGTGAGTATATCAGCAACTTGTTCCTTAGAAGGAACATACTCCAATTTGACCTTTTGTTCAAGTACTTGTTCCCGGAGAAAATGATACTTGATCGGTATGTGCTTGGTCTTTGAATGCATGACTCGGTTCTTTGAAATGCTGAATGCACTTGTATTATCACATAAGATGGAGATGGGTGGTATACAAGTGATTTGAAAATCCTGCAAGGTCTGCATCATCCCAAGGAGTTGAGTGCAGCAAGATGCAGCAGCAACATATTCCGCTTCAGCTATAGACAAGGAAATCGAACTCTATTTCTTGCTGAACCAAGATACTAATCTGGAACCCATAAAGAATGCACCACCACTTGTGCTCTTCCTGTCATCCACGCTTCTGGCCCAATCTGCATCTGTATAAGCATGAAGTGTGAGATCTGTATCTCTAGGATACCATAAGCCATAATTTTGAGTCCCTTGAAGATATTTGAAAATTCTCTTCACTGCCTAAAGATGAGTTTCCTTTGGATTTGCCTGAAATCTTCCAACTATTCCCATTGCATGCATGACGTCTAGTAGGGTACCTGTCAAATAAAGTAGACTTCCAATCATAGACCTGTAGGTTGGTTGATGCACTGTTGTTGATTCATCATTTGCACTGAGGCTACATCCTGTGACCATGGGTGTACATACTGGTTTTGCATCTTCCATGCCATATTTCTTCAAAATCTGCATGAGATACTTGGTTTGAGACAAGAAGATTCCTCCTTCCTTTTGTTGGATTTGCAAACCAAGAAAATATGTCAATTCTCCAAGCAAGGACATTTCGAATTCTTTCTGCATCGCTGAGGCAAAGCTTTGACTCATAGATTCTTCATTGCTGCCAAAGATAATGTCATCTACATACACAATAAGTATTAGCAATTTGTCATTTTCAATTTTTATATAAAGATTGCTATCTGCTGATCCTTTTGAAAAACCTTGTTGATGAAGATATTTGTCCAACCGATAGTACCAAGCCCTTGGAGCTTGTTTAAGACCATAGAGAGCCTTCTTCAGTCTGCATACAAGATTTGGATCATTTCCAAGAATGAAACCATCTGGCTGCTCAATGTATACTTCTTCTTCTAAGTCTCCATTCAGAAAGGCTGATTTCACGTCCATTTGAAATACTTTGAACTTTTGAAAGCTTGAGAGAGCAAGGAACATTCAGATGGCCTCAAGTCTTGCAACAGGAGCAAAAGTTTCTTCAAAATCTATTCCTTCTTGCTGCGCATACCCTTTACAAACAAGTCTGTCCTTGTTTCTAATTACTTCCCCATTTTCATTCAACTTATTTTTGAAGACCCATTTTTTCCCTATAACATTCTTATCCTTTGGTCTAGGAACCAACTCCCAAGTGTTGTTTTTCTCGATTTGCTCAAGTTCTTCATCCATTGCTTTGACCCAACATTCATCTTTGCATGCTTCTTTCACATTTTGTGGTTCAGTGGAAGAGAGTAATGCTAGATAGCTTGAAGCTTCTGCAATTTTTCTTCTTGTTTGTACACCTGCTTCTTTCTCCCCCAAAATCTGAGATTCTGGATGATTCTTCTGAACATACCTGGATGGAGTCTTCTCTTCTATCCTTATCTGTTCCTCTGGTGCTTCTTGAGGTTCTTCTTCTTCATCATTCTGTCTTTGAGGGTAGTCTTCATCTTCTTCGATATTTTCATGATTTACTTGCCTAGGAATGTATCCCTTTTCATCAACCACTACATCAATGTTGTCAATAATTCTTCCAAGTCTTTTATTGTAGCACTTATATGCTTTGCTGTGTGGAGAATAACCAAGAAGAATGCCTTCATCTGCTCTAGGTTCAAGTTTGCCAAGTTGCTCATCAGTATTCTTAATATAGCATTTGCTCCCAAAGATTTTGAAGTGCTTTACCGAAGGAGTCTCACCATACCAGAGCTCATGAGGAGTTTGAGTTCTGTTCACTCGGACATTTGTTTTGTTGAGAATAACAACCGCAGCATATGCAGCTTCACCCCAGAAAGTTGCGGGAGTTCCAGACTCATCAAGCATAGCACGAGCCATTTGTTGGACTGTTCTGTTCATCCTTTCCACCACTCCATTTTGCTGAGGAGTTCGAGCTGTAGAGAATTCTCTTCTTATCCCATGTTATTCACAGAAATCGAAGAATTCATTTGAGGTAAACTCTCCACCTCTGTCAGACCTGAGGCACTTAATTTTGTGACCTGATTCATTTTCAACCAAGGCTTTGAAGGATTTGAATTTTTCGAATTCTTCGTCTTTGTGCTTCATAAGTCCTAACCAAACAAACCCGGAGAAATCATCAATGAATAATATCAAGTATTCTTCTCCTCGAGGTGTCCTTTTCCTAAATGGACCACATACATCTGTATGGACTAGCTCAAGAGGCATGCTGGCTGATCCTTCCTTCTCCAGAAAGTTAGTTCTGGTTTGCTTTCCAAACTAACATGATTTGCATATGGTGTTGTCTGGAATTTTGATATCTGGAAGACCACGAACTGCTTGATATTTGCATGCTTTCCTTATTTGTGAAAAGCTTAGATGCCCCAACCTCCGATGCCATAACCAGTGTTCATCATCCTTGCTCAAATAGCATTGTTGTTGTCCTTCTTCAAATATGTATAGATTATTTGGAGTTCTTCTACCTTTGATCACTGTTTCACCTGTATTAAGATCACGAACACGACATCCATTTGATCTAAATATTACCTTGGTTCCTTGATCACACATCTAGCTGACACTCAGAAGATTATGCTTCAGTCCATCAACATACAAAACATTTCCAGCTTTGACCTTTTCTTTTAACTGAGCAGTGCCTTTTCCTTTTATAGCTGCAGGAGTATCATTTCCAAAAGAAACTTTCTTACCCTTTTCTAAAGTAGAATATTATTCAAGTTTTTCTTTATCACTTGTCATATGCTTCGAACATCCACTGTCTATGTACCATAGATTTTCTTGTCCCTCTGCATAAAATGCTATCCCACATCTTTCTGTTTGTGGTTCCTTTATTCTCCATGTTCTGGTGCTTGAGGCTTGTTCCTTTGTCTGCTGAAACCTGCTCCTGCATTCAGAATCTTCATGACCAAAGTTATTTCAAATAGAACATTCAACTTCTTTTTCAAGAGCCAAAAAGTTGTTATACGTCCTTTTTGTAAACCCGGTCATACTTCTTTGTTTTTGAGCTTCTCTAGTCATGATTGTTTTATATGCATCACATTGAGCTGCTTTGTGACCAAAGTTATGGCAAGAGAAACATTGTCCATTGAAGAAACTTCTGCGATTATCAAGTCTACCGGCCAAATGATTGTAATTTCTATTGTCATCCATTTTTGAAGCAAATTGAGAAGATTTTACCTGTGGCTGGTTGTAGCTTTTGTTCACCCTTAAGATGAATTGCCCCTGGTTTACCTGATAGTCTTTGTTTGTTCTCGATGTAATTCGTCCCTGCTTTACCTGGTGATCTCCATTGTGCTTTTGCTCATTCCTTCTTGCTGCATCAAGATAATTCTTTGAGGTGGATGCTTGAGATGTTTCTCCATTATATCCCAGACCTGTCTTGTTTAGTGGAGAACGCTGTACATTGATGATCTCATCCAGAGTTTCAGATCCTTTGACAAACTTAAGATTAATAACCTTTGTTTTCTCAATTTCTTTTCTAAGGCCAACAATTTCACATTCTAACTTTTCAAAAAGTTTTTCTTTTTCATCAATTTGAAATTGTAGGGTATCAATTATCACATTCTTTTCTTCTATACATGTCTTGAGTCTAGAAACTCTTTATAAAAGCTATCCACATCTATAGCATCCATGTAATCGTCATCTTCAAATGCCATTAAAATTCTATAGTCATTACTTCGTTCATCTTCATCACTATTTGATAGACCATCACTGTCTTCATGAGTGTAGTAGCTTTTCTTATTTGCATTTTGTTTCTTGTTCCATCTAGCAGGTTCCTTTCCTTTATCAATCTTATCCTTATGAGGACATTTGGCAGCATAATGACCTACTCTTCCACAAGAAAAACATTTAAAAGGTAACTTACCTCTGAACCTTCCAGTACCCTGTTGAATATTTCTGACAAAATTTGATTCTTCTTCTTCTTCTGGCACGTGACTTGCTTCATAGTAGTCTCCTTTGCCTGAAGCCTTAAAGGCAGCTTCTCTCCTATCTGATGGACCTCCTTTTCTCATTTCATAGGCAATTAGAATTCCATGTAGCTGAGACATAGTAAGAGTTCGTAGATTTTCCTTTTCTTCTATTGCAGACACTTTAGATTCAAACTTGGGGGACAATGATCTTAGAACTTTTTCAACCACAATAGCCTCTTTTATTTCTTCACCCAAGTTTTTCATGCAATTAACAATCTTGTCTACCCGAAGGAAATAGTTAGCCACACTTTCATCATTATACATTCTGAGATTCTCATACTGAATCCTGAGGGTTTGAAGTTTAGCACACTTTACCTGTTCATCTCCTTCGTAGCTCAAGACAATCTTGTCCCATATTTCTTTTGCGGATTTATATTGCATAACCTTCACGAATTCTGTTTGAGATAAGCATCCCAGCAGAGTATTGACTGCTTTAGCATTTTTTTCATATTTCTTCTTCTCGGCCGGATCTGTAGGAGTAGCCGAAGGAAAAGTGTAGCCTGTATCTATGATATCCCAAACTTCTGTACCAAGAGATTGAAGATAGGCAGTAACTCTTACCTTCCAATAATTGAAGTTTGTCCCATCAAAAATTGGTGGCCTGATTGATGCTTCCCTCTCATAGTTGCTCATGATGAATGATCTTCCTTCAAGCGATCAAGCTTCTCTGAAGGACTTGCTCTGATACCAATTGTTGGAAATAATACTGAGAGGGGGGGGGTGAATCAGTATTATTAAAACTTTTCAATATACCATCCAAATTTATACTTCAACTTATTCTTCAGATATTGATGATTAACTTATGCATAATAATGAACAAGAACATGAAAAACAGATAGTCACACCATAGAACACCAGATATAAGGTGGAAACCCAATGTGGGTGAAAACCACCTGCTACAATATGTCTCTATCTTCTTTCGATTAGAAACTTCTTTTACAATGATTTTGTACTGGTGCAGTCCTTTACCAGTACGCAAGCTACAACCTGGGGAGAGCTACAACTCTTTCTTGTTTTCCAGTTTCTCCTGGAAGGTAGCTACAACCCCCTCCTTCTTTTCATTCAAGGACCACTTTTCATTATTTTTCAGACTGGATCCAAGAACATCAAATGAACATCAAGTACATGTGAATCAACCAATCTCCTTATACAATCAAACCAATGAGCCACCCGAACTTCTCAGAATGCTGTAAACAGAAAACCAACACCAGTATCCTAAACCCAGAACACAGCAGCAAATAGAAAATAGGCAGCCAACAAATATTTCAAAACAGGTCCGCAACTTCACCAATATAAACCTGCGGATACCCGCACTTCACCTTCAACTGTTCTGCATATACCCGCACTTCGTCTTCTTTTGTACTGCGTACCCCGCACTGTGCCTTCAGCTGCTCTGCGTATACCCGCACTGTGACTTCCTCTGTACTGCGTACCCCGCACTGCGCCTTTAGCTACGCTGCGTATACCCGCACTGCGCCTTCTTCTGTACTGCGTACCCCCGCACTCTCGCTTTAGATCGCCTGCGAACCTCTGATTAGGGCCAAATTAACAATCCTCCAATGTACTACAGACAGTCAGATCCACAGATCTGATCATGCGCCCGAGAGATCACGACTTGGCAAAGATTCGCCTTCAAATTTTACCTTGATTTAGATCTAGCTTTTAAAACTGATAACCCAAAATTCAGATCTTAAGATATTCAACTTTCAAAGATACATTAGCCAAGTGATCTCCTTCCCTATTTATAGTCAAGCCCTTATTCACACCATGGGACAAAACCATCAATAACCAATACAAGGGATCCAAACCGGGGCTAAATTAGATCCTATACCACGGGCCAAAACCATAGAATCAAGAACGACGGGCTAAATACCACGGGCCAAACATAAGAAACCCCATGTGAGCGTGCTTCTCTGCCTTGAAGTGAGTGAACTGGGGGTCCACACCTCATGAATGGGTAACCTGCAGGTATGAATGCACTTCCTGGCCGGCATACCTGTGGGTCTGCACCTTTTGAACCATTCACCTACGTACCTCTTAATTTCCAACATTTTGAGAGCCTGAATAGAGCATTGCTACTTGAGTGAGTTGCCATCAAGTACAACACCTGTAACATAGAGCCATACCAGAATCATAATGCCAACAAAAAGTAGCTAGAACACCTAACCTAACCATTGCCACGAATATAGGATACTTCTTATGGTTCAGAATGACCTCTTGATACAATGAAAGATGTTTAATTATATAGAGGGTATCAAAAATATCTCGTTCAACATCCATTAATGGGGTATGGATAACTGATGAGGAACTTAATTGTTTGGCCATGGTGACTATTTGTTGGTGACAGTTGCTGATGACAATTGCCGAGATGGTTGTTGACTCAGATTTGCTAAACTGGCTGCAAGGTTGCTTAGTACTAAAACAAAATACTAATACAATGGGGTTTTGCTTGTCTTTTATATATATAATATTCAAACAAGTGGGGGGGGGGGGGGGGGGGTGGGGGGGAACCTGTAATTAATGTAACTAATTAATGGAGTGGCAGATGAGGTGACAAAGTACAGTGAATGAGGTGGATGGTAATGAATGAGGGTGGCGGATGACATGGAGGAGATGAGATGGAGTGGAGTGATGGGGGTGGCCCGCTGCGGGGGTAGGGAGTGTACAGGATGTTCATCGGGCTTGAACCCCCGCAGCAATCTTAGGTCGTAGATCTCGATCAAACACCTTGACGTCATGGTCAACTGCAGGGGTTGAGCCTAAGTTATAACTCGTGCTCATTTCTACCCCAAAGAGCACTTTACTCGCTTCTCGAACCCACGCTTACTTAAATCTTGTGATACCACTCGAATTTTAATATGGGTCGGGGCCCCACCTTACTTCAGATTTGAATGCCATAAAAAATAAATCACTGTTTTAGACTTTCATATTCTCTTTTGATTTTTTAGAACATAATATTTGATTTTTTTTTTGTGATAATATTACAAATGAAATTTAAACAACGATGGATGCTACAACACTATGTTTGGTTTTTATTGTGTAATCTTGTTGTCTCAATTTTTTTTCAAATATATAATTGTAGGCAAAATAAGATTATTTCATCAATTGTATCCTTTTTCACTGATCATGAGTAGTTGAGCTCTACTACTCAAGCTGAAAATGGAAAAAGAGAAGCCCATGGATGAATTGCAATGTAACTCACCCATGTATTTTGCTGCGACCGGACATAGAATTAATATAACAAGTACTCATTGTTGCTATATATCTATATATATATATATATATATATATATATATATATATATATATATATATATATATATATATATATATATATATATATAAAATGTTACATGTCAACTCTATATTAAGAAATGAATGAATTACAAATCTTCGTAAAGAATCTATTAATGGAATAAGATCTCTCTCTCTCTCTCTCTCTCTCTCTTAAAATGTTACATATCACGTCCATATTAAAAAATGAATAGAATACAAATTTCCATAAAAAACCTATAAAAGGAAGAAGAATTCTTACTCTTTATATATATATAATCCATATTATTATTTTTTAATCAATACTTTTGAAACGTTATATATCAACTCCATATTAAAAATGAAATAAATTACAAATATCCCTTAAAATGAAAGGTGAAAGTATAAGAATTTTTTTAATTTAAATTACTTTGTTTTTCTTTATATAAACTTCAAATAAATTTGTTATTTAATCCGAACATTGAAATGTTTTATTTATGACTAACAATAAAATAATTTTTTTGTTATTAGTATATTTTTGTTTTAACTATTACATGTCAGCTAACCATAAATCCATTATATTATTTTTACATAATATATGTGAACTCCATATTAAGTAGTGAAGGAATTATGTATCTCTTTAATATTAAAATTTAAACTAATTTTTTTTTAATTAATTTCAAATATTTTATCTCTATATACAATGGATGTAATATTAAGGTGGAAATGGAGATATTTTATTTATGGCTGACATTGATTTTTTTTATTACTATTTTTTAATTTACTATTGTCAGTATTATTTTATTATAATTAAATGTAACATTAGATGACAACATCTCGCCTATATTGGCCTATAGAGCACCTCTCATCACAATCAAGCTTAATAGTTAATTAATTTTCTAGTATAATAAGTTATTCAATACTAGCATATTCGTGCAAGGTGTGGGTATGTAACTAGGATACACATACCTCATACATATACTAATAATACTCATTAGAATAAGGCACATAGAATAACCATTCATCTAGTAGGTTATTTAACACAATGTAATATGATATGATCAAGTAGGGGCATCACAATAGTCCTCAATTAACAAGGACATCCAATTCCCTATCACAATGAAACACTCTCTGATACTTTCTCGAGATAACCCACTTATGATAAGGAGATGTACTCCATTGTGCATGCCTTCTGAAGATGGAAGTGTTATATTCTATGGAAGGAGACGATCATCCACACTAATAGGCCTTTACAATTTATTTACACATAAGGAAAGTTATAGAATGATCACCATAAGAAATGGTCCACATACCTGCAACAACTACATTTGAACATCAAATACAAGAAGGGTAGCACCAATCATGTCGTACACTGCCTCACCTAACCCTCAATCATGGCATTAACCATCGTTATTAACTCTTGTGGGAAAGATACATTTGGATGGACACAATTATACAGTAGTGACTCTGACTTCACTACCACATACTTGATGTTGATCACAGGAAGCAAGTTTCAAATTTCCACCTCCAAGATGCACCCTTGTCTACGTAGACCACCTTTATATTCCTTCAAGAAAGTTTTCCAAGCTGATATGGGAGGCACATTATAGTTGGGTGGTAGCACACTTTGGTGTGGAGAAGATAGTGATGATACTTAAAAAGTATTTCTACTAACCAAAGCTTCAAGAGGATGTCCAACAATATAATGAGTTGTGCACTTCCTATGTTATTGCTAAACCAACCATCAAAAAGTAGGAGTTGTACACTCTTCTACCTACTCTTCTAAGTAGTGAAGGAATTAAATATCTCTTTAATATTCAAGTAAACTATGTTTTCTTCTTTACTTTCAATTAGTTTACCGCTATATATAGTGGATGTAAAATTAAGGTGGAAATTGAATTATTTTATTTATGGATGACATTGATTTTTTTTGTTTTTACAATTTTTTTAATTTATTATTGTAAGTATTATTTTATGATTTTTAAATTTAACATTACATGACAACATCTCCCATATATTTTCCTATAGACCGCCTCTCAATGCAGTCAAGCTTAATAGTTAATTAATTTTCTAGCATAATAGGTTACAGGATACTAGCATATTCGTGCAAGGTGTGGGTATGTAACTAGGATACACATACCTCATACATATACTAATAATAATCATTAGAATCAAGCACAAAGAATAATCATTCAGCTGGTAGGTTATTAACACAATGTAAGATAATAGGATTAGGTAGGGGCATCACAATAGTCCTCAATTAACAAGGACATCTAGTTGTCTCTCACAATGAAACTCTCTGATACTTTATGGAGATAGCCCACTTATGACAAGGAGATGTACTCCATTGTGCATGCCTTCTGAAAATGGAAGAATTATATTCTATGGAAGGAGACAATCATCCAAGTTAATCATAGGCCTTTACAATTTATGCAAACATAAAGAAAGTTATAGAATCATCACCATAAGAAATGGTCCACATACCTAAAACAATTTCATTTGAACATCAAATACAATAAAGGTAGTGCCAATCATGTCATAGACCACCTCATTCAGCCCTCAATCATAGCGCTAACCATTGTTATTAACTCTTGTGGTAACGAGACCTCTGGATGGCTACAATTATACATCAGTGACTCTGACTTCATTGCCACATACTAGATGTTAATCACAGGAAGCAAGTTCCAAACTTTCACCTCCAAGATGCACTCTTGTGCTACCTAGGCCTAGGCCAGTTTTATGCTCCTTCAAGTGATTTTTTCAAGCTAATATGGGAGGCACATTATAGTCGAGTGGTAGCACACTTTAGTGTGGAGAAAACATCAATGATAGTTCAAAAATATTTCTACCAACCAAAGCTTTGACAAGATGTCCAACAATATAATAGATCATGCACTTGCTATGCCATTGCTAAACTAACCATCAAGAAGCATGGGTTGTACACTCTTATACCTACCCTAGACAATCCCTGTGAGTAATTATACATGGATTACATGTAAATTTTTCCATCCACCAAGAATGGTAATGATTGTGTGTTTTTGGTTGTTGATCGATTCTCTTAGATGGAAATTTTAGCACCATACAAAAAGATTATCATAGGTGAAGCCACTGTTAAACTCTTCTTCGAGCATGGTTGGTTTCATTTTGGGCTAACTCAAACCATTATTTTAGATAGGGATAATAATCTCCTTAGCACCTTTTCTTCCATCCTATGGTCTCTCATGGATACCAAGTTGACCAAATCAACTACCTTTCATCTCCAATCAGATGGAAAAACATGATGATTATGCATATCTTGTGCATGTATAACTCTAAGCATCCACATACATGGGATGAAAGCCTCCCATATGTTCAACATAGCTATAACAAATCCATACATAACTCTATTTCCCATAGTCCTCTTCAGGTGAGAGTTCTAACATTCGCCCCAATTGATGTAGTTATTCCCATTGCACCTTCATTGATAAAGTCCTCCCATGCTTAGGTTGAGGAATATAGGGTAGCGAAATTTGTTGAAAGGATCCAACATATCCAACAATAGGTGCATGATATCTTGGAAAAATTCAATTCCAAGTACACACAACAAAATTACCAACACAAGGTTCCACATAAGTTTCAAGTTAGTGATAAGGTGCGGTTACAATTAAGGAAATGGTAATTGTTGTTCAAAATATCTTGAAATTGCATATAGAATATCATATGAGTATAAGGAATGTTTGGAAGTATTTATTTCCATTCCCACACACTTACATAATAGTTCTAAAGTGGATTTAAGGATAGGGAGATCTCTTCTATTCCATGCAAATAAGAGGAGGATATTGTCGACAAAGAGGAGATGTGATAGGAATTATGTGCCAACCACTTTGATTCCTTTGACAAACCCTTTGCATTATTATTGTAATAATTTTTCTAAGCAATTTAGTAACAAGTAGGAATAGAAGAGGGGAAATTGGACATCCCTCATGGAGGCCCATTGAATCTTTGAAGAAAGATGATGGGAATGTTTATTAGAACTAAGAATGAAGCTAATTGAAGGCATCCAATTATCAAATATATTGTGTGAAGTACCATCCCCAATTTGATCAAGTTCGGGTAGAGAAAAGTCCAATTAACTCTACTGAATTCTTTTGACATATCTTGCTTAAAAGAAATTGTTGGGATTTTTTTTTTTGATAGAATGGATGCTTTATTGAGCTAGAGAGACAACATTGTGAATTTTTATACCATGGAGGAAAGAAAATTGTTCATCATAAATGAAATCACTAAAGATAAGATTGATGTGAAGGGAAATAAATTTTGAGATAATTTTGAAGATCACGTTGCAACATGGGATTGGCCATAAGTTATCTAAGTAATTCTCATCCTGATTTTCGAAGATGAGAGTGAGAAAAGTGGAATTTAAGGCCCCCAATACCTTACCCAACCTTTGATATTCTTGAACCATTTTTATGGTATCATCTTTTATGAAATCATAAAAATCCATGTAGAATTCAACCGAGAGTCCTTATGGCCTAGGACTTTTGTCTTTTTTCATTGTGAAGATAGCCAATTTTTCTTCCTCCTTTGTGACCTCTTCTTCAAGAGATTGGTTTTATTCCTCAGAAAATATAGTAGGGAAGTATGGGAGCACTCCCATAATTTCCTAGATTTGGCATCTAGGAGGATATTTGAAGAGGGAGTGAAAGTGATTCACCCCTTTGGTGGCCTTTTATTTAAAGGATAGAGCCATAGAGCCATATGCTCTTTTCATTTCTCAATTTTTGTTTATGTTCCTCCTATTTGGGGCAAAGTGGTGAAAGAATTTGGTGTTCAATTATCATCCCTTTTATCCTAAATGGCCTTGATTTTCATATTCCATTTGACTTCCTCTTTTTGTAAGATGGATTATTTGGATGCTTTGAAGGATCAAAGATAGTAAAGGGATTGATCTGAAAAGACATTATTTACATGATATTCATAAAATTATTTTATCTTTGACTCCACATATTTTAATTGATCCTACATCTTTTCCTGGAATTTAATTAACCATCTTTTTTGTTCCCACTTTAGCAGGCTAGTCATAATATCTATTAATTAGACTATGTAGGAGTTAGTGGAGGTGGGTTCAAGGTGAACCCTGACATCCTATTTGAATTCATCTTCCACCAACCAAGAGTGATTATATCACATAGGTAGTGGCGGCTTATCCCAGTCCAAGAATAAATCAAGTAGGATGGGGAGATGGTATGGTGATCCCTTGGTAGAGACCTGATGAGCCTCATCATTGGGTAACTATATGGACCTTAATATACCTCCAAGCTTATTTAAATCAACTCTTCTCATAATTCCTTACATATTTTGGTTATATTTTGCTTAATGAGGAGTAAAAGTGAGATGTTATGCCTAGTGGACTAATGTGCATTGATTGTAGGTTTTTGAGAGAAAATAATGCCAATTTTGGCTAATTAATGGAAGAAACTCGAATGAGGCAAGGAGGAGAGATTGTAGGAGATATATCCTCCTCATTTACTCCTCACTCATTCAAATATTCCTCCATCAAATCACACAATCTCAGAGTTGCAAGCAGACAAGTCGTGAAGATCAAAAGGCAATCGAGCCACTGACAGTTAAAGAGCTAGTTCATCTTGAGTTTGGGAGCTGAGCCTCCCTAGATTTAAGGAAGTCATTAGAGACTTCAGTTGTATAAATAAAGAGGCCTAGAGACTCATTAGGATTTAATTTTTGATGTAAAATTACTAGGCATTTTCGAGTTCAAGACTTGTGGAAGACATTGTTATGTAATTTTCTAATATGATAATGAGAATGAGCATTTCCTTGATCCAAAACTGAGTTGACTTAGAGGGCTGAAGCTCTTAGGTTAGGGCCCAACCCTAGCAGTAAAGGCTCCTCTTCTTTTATTTGTATTCTTAGTTGATTTCATAGATTAATGGTTGAATTGTCTTTAGCATTACTTCATTACAAGTAATTGTGGATTTGATTAGTTTGCTTCCATTTATGCATTGCTTCATCAGTAGCTTAGGAAGATAAAGGAATATAAAAAAGAGTTGTTAGTATTTGGATTTGGCCTCACTCCTCCCTTCAGGGACCATGGTTTGAGGAAAGAACTCCTATGCAGCCCCAAAAAATAGAATTCTAATTTCTCATGGAATTTAGGGTTTTCTGTTACTTAGGCCAACATTTTACTAGTTTTCAAGAATAGGATTTAATTTTCATTTTAGATGTCTTCAACCTTGCATTAGTTCTCATAAAGGTTTCACATAATTTGCAAGTTTTTCCCATGAATGAAATAGGCAGCTAGCTCATGAAATTTTGTTTTCTTTAGTTAATTGAAAATCTTTCTTGTTTAACATGATTCAAGGATAAATATCAGTGATTGATGTAGTGCAGGAGTTTCAGAAGTGCAGAAATATTTCATGACCAACAATCCCATCCTAACCTCATCCATACATGGTCATCACTTTTTCCACTAAATCCCTCACCAAATTCATCATTCCATAAGAACATTTATCCAAGCTTGTTGAGCAAATCCAATCATCTCACAAACTCTATTTTGAGCTCTAAAGGAGTCCTAGCCACTCCTTTGCCTCATTTCTCCCACCATTAACCTTCCCTAAGCCTTACACCACCTTCCAAATTACTCCTCTTGCTCTCGACTGGATCCTGTAGTAATACAGGGGATCTTGTAGGAGCAAAAAGGAAAAAGAGTTATTGTGTTCATTTACATGCACAACAATAGAATGTTTGGATGTTTCAAATTGCATGCCTAGGATAGTAGGATTACACATATGTTAACTTAGCATTCTTTTCAAGCAAAGCCTCTTAGAATTTAGTTAGATGAATGGTGTTTTTAAGCAGTTGATTTCAGTCTTTTTGTTACTACAATAGACAAGATTTAATTTAGTGTAAATTTACCTTTTTCTCATTGGTAATCAAGCTTCTTCTGAATCAATAGAAGGCTGGGTTGAGAAACCATAGTGATCTATCACCAGCTTAGCAGTGACAAAGAGCGGACCCATCGCATCTACTTGTGTATACATCACTGTCACCTCCAAGTTTGTACGAACCCCAGATTGATAAAGTAAAGTTGGTCGCCCCAGGAGTTGCAACATTCTTCCTGCAATACTGGTGCTCATCACTTTTTGGTGTTGCTGTCGGGGAGGTGTCTGAGTCAGATGTGATTTTTGCTTTCTTTCTTCCATTTCTTATCTCTGACATTTTGCTATTAGCTTCATTTTTGCAAAAGTAATTGTAAGTTAGTTTGCTTTCCTTTCCATTCTGCAAGTGAGATTTCATTCAAGTAGTTAGTTTTCATTCAGTTTTTGATTTGAATTCTATAATTAGTCTCAAAGATGGAGAAAAAACCACAAAATTAAGAAAAAACACTTCCTTCATGCCTCATAGGAATAGGGACAACTTAGGAAAATTTCTACCAAATACCCTCACCACTTCAAACAGCCAGCCTTACCTCTTCTTTGGTGGTTGTGAATTGGAGGACCCCTTGGGCGAACAACCAGAGATTTTTAAAGAGCCTACAAGGGGAGAAGAAGAAGGAGAACTCATTCCAATTGACCTAATGGATGAAAATAGAAATGACAGAGGAGATAGAGAAAGAATTGAGGGTGCCTTTCCCATCGGACAAACTAATGGGGATACCAGGATGAAAAAAATAAGCCCCTCTTTCTCTTCCTCATTTCCATGGCCTAACCTCAAAAGATCTAGACACTTTCATGTTTGATTTTTCTGTCATATGCAGAACTTATGATTACACCACTGATGAGCAGAAGTTGAAATTATTCCCATCCACTCTCAAGGATGCAGCTCTACGTTGTTTCATGGGTTTACCTGGGGATAGCATCATAATCTGGGCTCAGATGCAGCAAGCCTTCAACAAAAGATATCGAGACTACTGCGGGTCCAAAGACACTAAAGAAGAAATTTTTAGGATTACCTTAGGGAATGATGAATCCCTAGAGGATTCTGAAGAAATATTCCAACTTAGCTACAAAATGGCTAGGTGCACACTTGATCCTGTGTCACTGAAGCTAGTCCTAATCCGAGGGGTAAGGGAAGATCTTCTGGATACCCTAAACCTGCTAGCAGGAGGGGACATCTACCAACTACCCTATGAAGATATCAAGACTGTATTTAGGAATCATTCCAAGGAAGCTAGGAAAAAGGGTAAGGGTATTCAACCACTAGCCAACCCATCCTCTTCCAACACATTTATAAAATGTGAAATTGGAAACATGTTGGAAGATTTCAAGAGTGAAATGCTGCAAACCCTTGCCCTACAGATGAACACAATGCACATCAAGAGAAAATAGGAGGAAGCAGAGAGAGCCTTAGCCATTTTCTGCCCTAGTTGCACAAAGAGGCATCCTAGGAATGAATGTCCATTAAATCTAATTGAAATATGCTCGGTCTATGAAGAAACCCACTCCATAGACAAGTGCCCTTCTCTACCTGGACTAAAAGTTGTGTATCAGGGAACTGAAGGGGTGACTGAACAGCTCTACTACCTAAATCAAAGGAGACCTCATGGACCTCGGCCATACTAACAGGGCATGCAAGGGTCATCCAGTGTATATTACAACCCTAACTAGAACATATCCATTCCCTCTTGGGGGGGCCCTGCTCATCCCTCCTGGTCTACACCTCATCCTTAGTCTTTTGCACCTCAGTACCATTCCCAAACGACCAGCCAGTCATTCTAGCCATATACTCTGCCACAACCTTAGTGGAATGCACCACCCCATGGGTGGAGGCCCCCATACAACAATGTTATAACTTTATTGCCTTCACCTCCTACTCAACCACAACTTTTACACCCTGCTCTACATAAACAACCTCAGATGCCTGCCCAACCAAATCCGAACCCGAACAACAGATAGGCACATCAAGTGTATAATGGAGAGACATCCTACCCTGCTTATGTTGTGGAGATTCAAGAAATCAACCTAAGATATAGGAGAGTACTCCTAGACAACCAACATCCACCTCCACCTAAGGAGAGTGAAGAGGAAAGAGAGGAAAGCATTCCTAGAGTGAATCCACCACCCTTTCCTGGGAGATTAACTCATCCAGTCCAACCTACCCCATAAGAGAATGAACTTCTGGGTGAATTGAAAAATTTGTTGTCAAAAGTCCACTTCTCCAACCATCAAGGATGTACCTATTTACAACAAATTCATTAAAGAGAAGTTTTTCAAACATCCAGGGAGGCAAAAAAGAGACACCCTTGCCATTAATGTCATTGGACAACTATCCAACTTAATGTTGGGGTAGGTAATTTGCTCAAAGTCTTTGGACCGTGGAAGCCTTGTAATAGATGTGCACATCAATGACACCATTTTACCACACACTTTGATTGATCTTGGGGATGCCATTAATTTAATGAATCGGGACGCCATGCTCAAGCTCAATCTCCAGGGTTCATTAAGAAAGACCACAATAGTCTTGCAACTTGCAAACCATTCCACAGTAACCCTTGAGGGGATTTTTGAGGATGTGATGGTCTCCATTAACTCTTGGGAGTACCCTGTAGACTTCCTAGTTCTCTAGCCTAAGGCCAAGCTTACTGGTTATCCTCTCATACTTGGGAGGCCTTGGTTAGCCACTGTTGATGCCTACATCAGCTGCAGGGTTGGAAATATGACTATCAAAAATGGGCATCTGTCCAAGAAGTTAGTCTTGTACCCTCCTGCTCAGCCATCTCTAGAACATGACTTAACTTTATGGCTAAAAGAGGAGGAAGAATATGAAGTCTATGCAACCCAACTCTATACCTTAGAAACAGCCATGGGAGGACGATAAATGGATGAAGATGATTTGATTGAACACATACTCCAAAGTCCAACTCCCAAAACCTTGTCCTTAGAGGAAGTAGTATAGGAAACCAAGAGAAACCATCATATTGATCTATTCTTAGCTAATTCAAACCCTATCCATGTCAAAACCATAGAATTTGACCCTGAAAAAACTTTGAAAATCAACCCCTCTCTTTTTGTACACCAAGAAGAAAAGTTGTGCAACATGCTAAGGGAACATCTGGATTCCTTTGCTTGGAGTTACAAGGAAATGAAGGGAGTGCACCCCTCAGTGTGTACTCACCACATTTATATCAAAGAAGGTTGCAAACTAGTCTGACAACCCCAAAGGAGAATGAATCCAGCTCTCAAGGATATAGTCAAAGAAGAACTACAAAAGTTGTTGGATGCAATATTCATTTACCATGTCTCGGACAGTGAGTGGGTTTCTCCTTTGGTGTTCGTTCCAAAGAAAAATGGGAAGTGGAGGATTTTTGTCGATTATAGAGAGTTAAACAAAGCACAAAGAAGGACCATTTCCCTCTACCTTTCATTGACCAAGTTCTAGATGGCCTGGCAGGGAAAAAGTTTTTCTCTTTCTTAGATGGGTTCAGTGGGTACAATCAAATCCAGATTAGCCCAAAAGACCAAGATAAAACCACCTTCACCTGTCCTTGGGGTACTTTCGCTTATAGGGTCCTTCCTTTTGGCCTATGCAATGCCCCTACCACTTTCCAGAGAGCAGTCCTGAGTATCTTTTCCAAGCTAGTCCATGATGCAGTAAAAATTTATATGGATGATTTTACACTCTATGGGTGTGATTTCTAGGAGGCTCTATCCAACTTTGGTAAGGTGATAAACAAATGCATTGAAATGAACTTTTCCCTTAGTCCCGAAAAATGTTAGTTCTTGATGACTGCAGGGATTGTTCTAGGTCACTCAATATCCCAAAAAGGATTGTAGGTGGACCCAAATAATATAGCCATCATCAAAAGGATCCCACCTCCACAAAAATAGAGGGATGTAAGAAGTTTTCTAGGTTTAGTTGGATATTATAGGAGATTTATAAAAGACTTCAGCAAGTTAGCTTCTCCTTTGTTTGGGTTATTGGCCAAAGACTCTGAATTTTTATGGTCAGAAAACCATCAAGAAGCCCTGGATACCCTAAAGGACAAGTTGACCACTACATCTATCCTCCGAGGTGCAAATTGGGCCCTTCCTTTCCATATACATGTTGATGCCTCTCACAAATCCATAAGAGCATCTCTAGGCCAAGTAGATGACAAGTTACCTTATGCCATTTACTTCATCAGTAAGAATCTCTCAAAGGCCGAACTAAACTACACAGTGGCTGAAAAGGAGCTCCTAGATGTTGTGCATTCATTGAACAAATTTAGGCATTACATTATAGGTTACCAAACATTTGTATATATTGACAATGCTGCAATTAAATACTTGATGTGAATGTCCGAATTATTAGATGGTTTCTTTTATTACAACAGTTTGATCTAACCATTATTGATAAGCCTGGAAAGGAGAATGTTGTTGCAGATTTTTTATCCAGATTAACTATGCCTGCACAGGAGGAAGGAATAGTTAATGATCAGTTACTAGATGAAAACTTATTTTCCATTTCAATTCTCTCTCCATGGTTTGCTGACATAGAAAATTACTTGGTGTCTACACAGTTTCCACTGAACTTTTCCTCCAAATAAAAAAAAAAGATTGTGAGGAAGAGCACCCCATTCACTTGGATTGGGGGAAACCTCTTCAAATTAGGCCCAGATCAAATTCTGAGAATATGTGTCAGGGAGGAGGAAGTCTTTGGCATCCTTTTGACCTGTCATGATGGGCCTTGTGGAGGTCACTTTGTAGCGAAGAGGACAACATTCAAGGTGCTACAAGATGGTTATTATTGGCCACTCTTAACTAGGATGTGAGGAGGTATACTAGTCAATGTGATCAGTGCCAAAGGATGGGGAAACCTATCCTAAGGGATGAAATGCCTCTGCAACATCAATTGACTTTCGAGCCATTTCAAAAGTGGGGAATGGATTTCATTGGACCCATTGACCCTCCATCCAGGCAAAAGCAGTACATCATTATGTGCATTGACTATTTAACCAAGTGGGCTGAATCCAAGGCAATCAAAGCAACAACAGAGGAGAAAGTGGTTGAGTTCTTAAGGGAAAATGTGTTTTATAAGTTTGGGTACCCTAGAGAGTTGGTCACTGATCAAGGCAGCCAGTTGACATCTCACATGATTGAAAATTTGTTAAGACAACACAAGATCAAGCATAGAACATCCACTCCTTACCACCCACAAGCTAATGGGCAAGTGGTGGTAACCAACAGAGCGCTAGAGGGCACTCTGACCAAAGTGATTAGCAGCAACAGAAAATACTGGGCAGATAGATAAGTTGAGGCCACTTGGGCCTACAATACCACCTGGAAGACCACCACTAGATTCACTCCTTATGAGTTGGTCTATGGGAAGAAGGCCCTATTGTCCATTGAATTTGAGTACAAAACATTAAGAATGGTAGCACAACTACATATAGATCTCGCCAAGGCGCAATAAGAGAGATTTCTTCAGTTGAATGGGTTAAATGAGTTTAGAATGCAAGCCCTATTATCACTCTAGGAAACTCTCCTAGGTTGCAGATCGGAGATGCCTGGTAACATATAATCTTCAATATTGTTCTCTAAACTATTGGAATGAATTATGGTTTGGATCAAGCCAGATAACCATTTCAACTCTGTTTTTATTCAAGGCATGCATGAACACCCTCAACTTTCTAAGGCTTTAGACCACTAATGTTCAATAGTTTGTAGATTCAATGGATAGATGGAGAATACTGACCATACCGGCAGATGCATATAAAGCACATATGAATGGTTAGCTACAGGAAGTAAAAGAAGCTTTCAAATCTAATTTATCAAAGCAGAGATAAGATGACAGTTATTTGGCCTTAGACACAAAAGAAACATGAACAACCTGTTCAAGTGCAAGCTTAGAACAGAACAGAAAATGGACATTGAACATATAACAACAAAAGAAGCTTATATTTGCTAGAATGAGGATGAGAAGCTTAAGTAGCAAAGTCTCAATAGTCTCCAGAAGTTGAACCTGTATTACATCTTACTTTCAGCTATTTATAGCTCTTTACAATGCTCCTGTGCTCTGAGAGGCTCGGAGTGTCTTAATCTATCCTTCCTGTCTTTCCAACAACCTGATGCCATGACTAGGCACACGTGGGCTTGGGGGGTTTCTTCTTCTGACAAAAGAATAACCACATTCAAATATTTTGGGTAGTTTGTTGCGCTGTCTGGGAGCTCTCTCATGCCAGAGATGCCCCATAATCATTTTGTTTGTTCTGGTTGTGTTGTGTTGTGGCTCCATGATCGCTTTGGGTTGATTCAGCTGTGTTGCGCTGTCTATGCTCCCTGGTCACTTTCCAGCCTCTGCTCTGTGGTGGAATGGCTCTTCGGGCCTATGAAATCCCTTTAAAATGTGGAAAATGACTATTTCTGTTTAATACAGAAAAATGCTGCAACTATAAAATCCCACCCATCTCAGTTTGTTTCGGACTTCAAAAGTCCTCAAATGTGGCTTATTCCTCTATCAAATCCACCCTTTGGGTCGCTATCGCAAGTCTCTAGTGGCCTGGTCCCATGTATTTTCTTTGTATTTTAGAAATAAAAAAAATGCCGAAAATACATTAAAAAATTGCTTTGCTAGACTTCAAATATTATGTATTTCCCTTATCAAAAATCCTTGGCTCCATGTGTCTTTCGCTAAATAACAAAAAACATTGAAAATGCATTAAAAGTGGACTTCTCGCAGACCTGAAATATTATATAATATCATTCTAGAACCCTTTCGGTCCGGGATTTATCACATCGGTGCTACCCAAGGCTCCCTTTGTATTTTCTTTATATAACAAAAGTACACCAAATACATTAGAAATGACCTTCCCACGGACCTGAAATATTATGAAGTAATGCTTATAATGTCATCGGGTCCGCATCATCGCATCGCACATATGAAGGTGTAAAGGCTCCGCCCCTTGGTGCTACTCCATTGTGATATAGTGATGAGATCTGATCGCAATTGCTTATCTCTCATGCCCAGGGCCCTTACTTATTCCACCAGTACCTCCACCGATGCGACTCGCCGATTCAATCATCAGAGATCGTTGATCGACAGTGTCTTGCATCGATTCCTTAATTCATCCTCTCTGCAGTGCTGATTGCAATTTTCTGCTTAGATCTGGGCTGTTGATCAACCAAATCTAATGGTTGTTGTGCTTTGACTATTTTTCATAGTTTTGGAGTGTTTTTGCCTCCCGATAGTGTATTTCTGCCCTTCCAAGGGCTCTTGGAATGCAATGGTTTTTATCCTTGGCATGATTTTAAGAAACTTTGGAGACTTTGGGGCATATTTGGATCCATTTTTGGGCCAAATTCTTCCAAGGCTAACACTGGTTCCTTCTGGGGATGAAAGCCTCCCTGTGAGGTTTCAAGAACTATAGAACAATGCCTTTCCTGTAAAAAACAAGATCAAATCTTCCTCCTAGTGTTGCATTGGGCATGGAGTCTATTTAGCATGAAATAAAAACTTGAAAAAACATATTTACAATACCAAGGCTTGAAAGCCTTAACTAAAATAAAGTTTGAAGAACAACCCATTGACTGGGCCATCAAAAACATCTCCTCCTTCCTTTAACGCATCCCTTTTGAGAAAACAGTAACCAAACATAAAATTGACCCTTTTTACCTTTCTATCAAAGGTTTCTTTCTCTTGGTCAATGTGTATATCAAAGAAATCATCAAAGACTTGCAAAATCCTATTGATTTGATCATCTACTTCAAAAAATTTCCAGCATTTGATATTATTAGGCAGAGATGGTCTATATTTCACCTCATCTTTGTATGCTTTCAGCCTTGGATGTTTTGCTTGGAAGGTTTTGTTCACCTGAAAAGTTAATATGAAAGATGAATCAATGCATTCCTATTTGGGGAACATAAGGACTTCACCTGCTCCTACAACTTCCTTAGAGCAAGCCCCATCAAAGTACATGTCCTAGATCTATGGGTCTTCTTCCTCTTTGATCTGCCAGACTGGTTTTTTAAGCTTCGTAGAGGCCAACTGAGATTCTTCAATATGAAGAATACATGCTCCAACATCAGTATCAACATCATAGATGGGATGATTGGTGGGATTCCTTTCATCGCTGATGATATAAGCCAACTGAGCTTCCTTGTACAACCTCCTGCTTTCACCTCCAAAAACTAGGACAATAGCATAAGATAGATCATTTTGCAATGTTCCACCTAATCTCTTGATCCAGCCTCTGGAAAGCAACATGCCAAACTTGGGGGGTATGTCTACTACCACAACATCCATCATCCTACTTTTCATGGGCAGCTGAGACAATGTGATGGCTAGGTCCTTGATTAATCCCAGGCATTTCACTTTTCTAGAGTCAAAAGAATACAGGTCATGATGAGGCTTGGTAATGTCAAGACCCAATTTATCCATGATAGCCTTGGGCATTATATTATGGTTGGCTCCAGTGTCCAGAAGGTAGTTGTGAAGGATTTTATCATGAATAGTCAGAGAGACATAGAATGATGGGGAGTTGCCTTCACAATTTTCAATCATTGGGCTGAGAATGACAGCTGGTTAGTCATCTTGCAGATTTACATAGTTAGTGGAGGCTTGGATGGCTCTAGGCTCAAGAGCCTCAAGGATAGATTTATTGAAGGACTCATTCTTCTCTAATTCAATCAGAGGCATAGGTATTCTTAGCCTCTGAATTTCTGATTGAAAACTGAAAGGAGAAGGAGACTTGTCAAGGCCTCTTACCTCTATGGTTGGAGCTTTGAGGATGATAGGATCAACTATTGGTCACCTCTGCTCATTAGCTTGATGTTCTGTAGGGAAAACATCTTTATGAACAGGAGTTTCCTTGACATTATTCTTCTTTAACTTCATATTATATCTTTTGTGATCTTCAGTTTGTAGAACAGCTTCACTGTCCCACCCTTGGCTGAACTGGTCATTGAATAATGACCTTTCATAGATAGCTAAGGTCAAAAAAGGGGCACTGCCTTTGTCTTCCATACAATGGATCTCATCCTCTTCTTCAAACTGCTCTTCTTCCATGTCTGCATTCTGAAAAGGAGTCTTCACCCTTTGGTCTTCATTGGCATCTTTGTTTCTTTGCAAGATTTGCAACTGCTCATTTGCTCTTCTATATGGATTTGGGTCTCTAGGAGCAAAGGTATTAGGAACCCTTCCTTTCCCAGAGTGCTACTCAATTTTTAGTTTGGAGATTTAAGAGGCTAATGACTCTATCATCTTGTTCATTTTATCGATCTTGGGATCTAAAGATGATGAAGACTTGCCGCTTTGTCTCCTTCTATCAACATTAACTTTGAGCTTCTTTGCAACCATGATGTTTGATTCTACTTCTAAGGCTGCATCCTACATGTCAGTCAAAGTAGCACATCACCTCTCCCTCAATAGTAGGCAGAAGTAAGAATCAAAGGCACTGTAGGTTTTAACCCTGTTAGACTCTGTCTTATATCAGAGATTGTTTCTTCTTCAAAACAGGGTTTTGAAGAAGAAATCATTAATGTTGCTTTTCAAATTATGTAATTTATCTTCGGCTCTTCTTAAGACAGCAGCGACTTCAAAACTCCTATCTGCACAAGCACAATTTGAAACATTATCAGCAACCAAAGTCTGGCAATTTATTTCTGTATATTATGCTGCCCTTCTTGTTGTTATCCTCTCTTGAAGGCCTCCATTAAATCCAGTTCAACTTCTCACAGTGCTGCAAAGGCCTTTGTTTTGAAGCGCCTTGCTTACACTTTACTCTGAGAAATAACGAAAGTATTGTTTCTGGTGGTTCTTCATCCTATCAAGATGAGAAGTTGGAGGGAATATTTAGGCGTGTCAAAAATGATGTGAGTGCAAAGGTGATTCCTTCAAACACTGAGTTGGGGCTTCAAGTCCAAGCACTTGGAAGGTTGCTATCAGCTACTGCAAAATCTTCTTTTGCTTCTTGTTTTATTGTGTCTCAAAGATTCTTGCCACGACTTCTAGATGCTATGGGAGCTCCTTTGGATCAAGGGCCTGGTCCATTACTTGCTTCAAATAACATAAGTGCGGCTAACTGCTTCGTGACAGTTAGTGCTCTTTATATTTGTGATCAGATTGTTCAAGCAAACAGAATATTGTCTGAGGGATTAGTTTTACAACCAGTAGTTAGATTGGATCTGAGCTCTGGAAGTTCTTATTTATCTCTGCTTCAGTGTTTAGCAAATCCATTAACAATTGCTTTTGCATCTGCCATTCCAACACACAATGGAATTGATTGCCAGAAATCACAATTGACAACACAAAATGAGATCATTCATTTGGGAGTGGCTGGGTTGCAGGCTTTGGCTTCGTTTCCAGGGTCCTTTTCACCCCTTACTGAAGAGAAATTCAAGGAAATCTTATTGTTTCTAATGTCTGTTCTATCAGAAAGGCATGAGCACAAGTTCTTATGGGAACAAGCTCTTGGGGCATTGGTTCAGATTGGCATCTCATTGGAGAAATTTAATGATTCAGCAAGGGCTTTGGTTTTTGTGGATGTAGTGATTGTAGAGCTGCTTTCTCAGTTGTCAATTCATGAGCTTTCCCTGCCTATATTGCTGAAATTGAAAGCCATCACATCTATATGCTGTTCAAGCTCTACAGCAGTCACCCAAGTTCTCCATGGCTTTCAGCGAGTGATATGTGGATTTTTCTTTCCAGCATCTGTAAAAAGTGGAGGGGAAAGTGAGAAATCCATGGAACTTGTGACTCATGTTTTAGAATGTCTTTCTAGTGAGGTGCTTGTCAGGTGCAAGAATATGGGTGTTAATGAGGAGGATATAATGTCATTATCTCTTGATATTTGGAGTTCTGTGCAAGAAATTTCAAGATGTAATGTTTGCCCTCCTGCGCAGGTTCTTGAGCCAACTATGGCAGTTATGCGACTATCAGTTCAATACTGTACAGAGGAACTGCAGAAGACTGTTTTAATTAAAGCTCTTGACGCACTTCCAGTAAGGAATCAAAACTGGTCTAATGGCACATCAATTGCTTCTGTTCCACATCAGGTTATTGGGAATGCTTCTTTGAACTCAATTGATAGGCCTAACCAAGACGAATGGAAAATTGCTCTCTTTGCCTCAGTAGTTGTATCACTTCGGCCAAAGATTGTCCTTCATAACAAGAAGCAAATACTGGAAATGTTCATTAGTTCCCTGCTTGGGAAGGGAGATAGTATTATTAAAGAGGCAGCATGTCAGGCTTTGGGTTCTATGATCAACAAATGTCCGGTTGAAGTTGATCATGCCATGCTGGGGGTTCTTACCCTAGATCAGGCTATCCATTCAATTTTAGAAGATAGCTTGTTAAAAATTGTAGGAAATCATGTGCCACAGGACCCATCAGAAATGACCAGCAACAATATGCGTAGTGTCGAGCTTGGAGACATTCATGATGACATTGGTGTGCAGATCCAAGCAGTGACGGCAGTGGCATGGATAGGAAAAGGCCTAGCAATGAGAGGACATGGAAAAATTTCAGATGTTGCAGTGCTACTTTTGAATATTTTGCGATCAAGTAGTTCTGTCTGTGCTATATCTTCCCAAAATGATAATTGCAAAATAGACATGGATGAGATCAGAAATAAGAAATTTTTGTTAGCACAAGCAGCAGCAGATGGATTAGGCATCATTATGAAAGATTCCAAAACGTCTCTCAACAAAGACTGTTATGCATGCATACGGCCTCTTTATAAACAGCATTTTTTCACCAGCATGATCCCAATTCTAGTTTTTGCTATAAGAGAATCTGGAGCTTCACCTTCAAGGAGATTCTGTCAAGTTTCATTCAAGATGAAACGCAAAGTGGAGATGAACTTTTGAATAAGAAGGAAATTGAATCTCAACAGTATTTGACAGATTATAAGATAGTTCAACATCCATTAAACGAATTCCCTGATGCCAAACCAGAAACGTTGAAAACAACACACTATTTAATTGATCTTATGTTATCTGAGTTATCATAAATCTGCATTTTCAGAACAGAAAATTCAGGAAATGGAAAGACAATGACAGTCAATGCCGTCGCTCATCTGAAACGTGTTATTGGTCCTCATCACGCAACCGTAAACAAAAACTTAGGAACGAATTTCCTATTTCAAGATCACCTAAATCAAAAAGATATGCGCTCCAGTTTAGCCTCATAATTAGCCAAATCATCAACAGAATGTTAATTTAAAAGTTTGTTTTATTAAAATCGCCAATGTATTTCCAGAAATTCGGGAGCAGTTGTAATTTCCAGCATATGCAAAGTGGCAGAGAACGAGGAGCGATTGCCTAGTTGGGATCGACACCTGTGAACGCACTTGTTTCCATCTTCAGCAGTGCTTAGTGGTTATTGTTTTTGGTTTTTTTTTAGTTTTATTTATTAAATAATCATAAAACAAATCCCTCATCTTGGGGTCGATTGGTTTTCCCCCAACTGGTTTTTGTTTCATATTTGGTGTTGTTAGTTAAAAGAGCGCCCCTGTTTTGGGCAGCAGAGGTACTTATTGTATTAAAAATTCATTTGTGAAGTAGAGTGAGAGAAGGGAGAGTTTTCTGAGCGCTGAGAGTTGCTGTAGCGTAGCAGAGCTTCATTGTACAGTTTTCTGCAGAGAATTTAATGGAATTTCACAGCTCTGTTTGCTGAGATTCATGTGGTATGTTGATTTAGCATAAGTTTTCCCTTGTTTCATATGTAATCAGTTATGTTCCATTTCATTTCATGACCATTTCAAGCTGAACAAATGAAGTGATTAGGTAGGAATTCATAGTATTATATGCTCCTCCTATAAGTTTGTTCGCGTTCAATGTTTTCTACTGTTTAAGGAGGATTCAGAGTTATTGTCTGCCCTCCTTAGCTCCTCACCAGTCTTGCCATCCCATTTGAAACCAGATTTGGTGTTAAATTGCATGCCTACCTTGCCTCAGTTGATAACCTGTGTAGTCATTATATTTCTCTGTTTCAAGCTGTGATTTTGCCCATGCAGCCCAGAAAAGCCCCGTCATTCCATTAAAAAACCCCAAAAATCATTAAATCAAACCCCCTATCAATTTACTAGCCTAAAATCTTTATTCTTAATTGGTCAGCCTAATCCTATTGAAAGATCTATCAAATCTGACCCGAGAGAGCCTTCTCATACCTCGTAGGGCTATCTACGAGGTGAAATGGTTTGATGTAGCCTTGAGAGTTTGTCTATCTCAGCCTAGGTGAATTCCAAGCGCTAACATATTGGCGACCATACTGGGGAAGAACATATTAATCGTTTTCTCATTGTCGTGTTATTTCATAAGTCTTAGACGGAGCCTGAAGTTATGCCAGGAGCCTTCGAAAACGCTCTTGTTTTACATCAGCGTTAGTAGATAAACGCTGCTTCAGTCAATCTCCGTGAGCTTGTGAATACAACCACTTCATTGACACTTTACCCCAGTACATGTATCAAATTCAGATCTGATGCTGATGGTGGACAGCAATCAGATACATATGCAGGCTGAATCATTCACCTGGCGACTCCAACTTGATCCAGACATTCCAGTGCCTGTTGATATGTTCATGCAATGGTAGGGTATGTGGCAGACCCTGCACTTTGTAAAGCTCTAGATGGCGTTAGAGAAATGTTAGCGGATATTGAAATTAATGAAGAATTTTTCAGTATTTTCTTTCAATGTTTGAAATCTCCGAAGCTTCATCTTGAAGGCAAAACTAGATTTTATGAGTTAGTTGTTGAAAGAGTTGAAAATGAGATTCAGTATCTCGATGAGCAGATCCAATCTTATGATTTCCAAGACCCTAAAAAGTTCTTGGAAATCCTTCTTCCTTCACAACAAGCAATAACAAATTTGCCTATAGAGGTGTACATTGACAATGTGCAGCTGGAAGTATGCATTGCAGAGTTGGGACAGCCAACAGAGTCCGGTTTCCGTGATCCTATTGCGGCATACATGGACACATTTTTCACTTTGATTGACAGATCAGGCTGTCTTGTACATGACCAGGCTCAGTATGTGCATGAAGGGCTGCCAGCAATTGCATCTGTGACTTCGTGGCAGCATTCTCAAGCGGCTTCATTGTCAGGTTTAATTGAATGGTTAATATGGCATTTTAGCATTACTTGATCTATTATTTGTACAGCAGATTAGAGTAGGTTTTGTAAATAAATAAGCAGCCACAAGGGCAGCATCTTGTTTTAGTTGGCTTTTAGTTTGTTTGAGTTCAGTTTCAGTGTGAAAATAAGTCTTCAGCTGTGTTGATTTGTTGATGATGACTCCATTGCCCAATGGTGGAGGCACGGTCTGCTCTCCCAAAGTTCTGCGGTTCTTGGCACCTCCAGGAAGCTGCAGCTGCCATCCCAAATGGAGCCGATGTTAGACTCTGTCTTATATCAGAGATTGTTTCTTCTTCAAAACAGGGTTTTGAAGAAGAAATCATTAATGTTGCTTTTCAAATTATGTAATTTATCTTCGGCTCTTCTTAAGACAGCAGCGACTTCAAAACTCCTATCTGCACAAGCACAATTTGAAACATTATCAGCAACCAAAGTCTGGCAATTTATTTCTGTATATTATGCTGCCCTTCTTGTTGTTATCCTCTCTTGAAGGCCTCCATTAAATCCAGTTCAACTTCTCACAGTGCTGCAAAGGCCTTTGTTTTGAAGCGCCTTGCTTACACTTTACTCTGAGAAATAACGAAAGTATTGTTTCTGGTGGTTCTTCATCCTATCAAGATGAGAAGTTGGAGGGAATATTTAGGCGTGTCAAAAATGATGTGAGTGCAAAGGTGATTCCTTCAAAAACTGAGTTGGGGCTTCAAGTCCAAGCACTTGGAAGGTTGCTATCAGCTACTGCAAAATCTTCTTTTGCTTCTTGTTTTATTGTGTCTCAAAGATTCTTGCCACGACTTCTAGATGCTATGGGAGCTCCTTTGGATCAAGGGCCTGGTCCATTACTTGCTTCAAATAACATAAGTGCGGCTAACTGCTTCGTGACAGTTAGTGCTCTTTATATTTGTGATCAGATTGTTCAAGCAAACAGAATATTGTCTGAGGGATTAGTTTTACAACCAGTAGTTAGATTGGATCTGAGCTCTGGAAGTTCTTCATTATCTCTGCTTCAGTGTTTAGCAAATCCATTAACAATTGCTTTTGCATCTGCCATTCCAACGCACAATGGAATTGATTGCCAGAAATCACAATTGACAACACAAAATGAGATCATTCATTTGGGAGTGGCTGGGTTGCAGGCTTTGGCTTCGTTTCCAGGATCCTTTTCACCCCTTACTGAAGAGAAATTCAAGGAAATCTTATTGTTTCTAATGTCTGTTCTATCAGAAAGGCATGAGCACAAGTTCTTATGGGAACAAGCTCTTGGGGCATTGGTTCAGATTGGCATCTCATTGGAGAAATTTAATGATTCAGCAAGGGCTTTGGTTTTTGTGGATGTAGTGATTGTAGAGCTGCTTTCTCAGTTGTCAATTCATGAGCTTTACCTGCCTATATTGCTGAAATTGAAAGCCATCACATCTATATGATGTTCAAGCTCTACAGCAGTCACCCAAGTTCTCCATGGCTTTCAGCGAGTGATATGTGGATTTTTCTTTCCAGCATCTGTAAAAGGTGGAGGGGAAAGTGAGAAATCCATGGAACTTGTGACTCATGTTTTAGAATGTCTTTCTAGTGAGGTGCTTGTCAGGTGCAAGAATATGGGTGTTAATGAGGAGGATATAATGTCATTATCTCTTGATATTTGGAGTTCTGTGCAAGAAATTTCAAGATGTAATGTTTGCCCTCCTGCGCAGGTTCTTGAGCCAACTATGGCAGTTATGCGACTATCAGTTCAATACTGTACAGAGGAACTGCAGAAGACTGTTTTAATTAAAGCTCTTGACGCACTTCCAGTAAGGAATCAAAACTGGTCTAATGGCACATCAATTGCTTCTGTTCCACATCAGGTTATTGGGAATGCTTCTTTGAACTCAATTCATAGGCCTAACCAAGACGAATGGAAAATTGCTCTCTTTGCCTCAGTAGTTGTATCACTTCGGCCAAAGATTGTCCTTCATAACAAGAAGCAAATACTGGAAATGTTCATTAGTTCCCTGCTTGGGAAGGGAGATAGTATTATTAAAGAGGCAGCATGTCAGGCTTTGGGTTCTATGATCAACAAATGTCCAGTTGAAGTTGATCATGCCATGCTGGGGGTTCTTACCCTAGATCAGGCTATCCATTCAATTTTAGAAGATAGCTTGTTAAAAATTGTAGGAAATCATGTGCCACAGGACCCATCAGAAATGACCAGCAACAATATGCGTAGTGTCGAGCTTGGAGACATTCATGATGACATTGGTGTGCAGATCCAAGCAGTGACGGCAGTGGCATGGATAGGAAAAGGCCTAGCAATGAGAGGACATGGAAAAATTTCAGATGTTGCAGTGCTACTTTTGAATATTTTGCGATCAAGTAGTTCTGTCTGTGCTATATCTTCCCAAAATGATAATTGCAAAATAGACATGGATGAGATCAGAAATAAGAAATTTTTGTTAGCACAAGCAGCAGCAGATGGATTAGGCATCATTATGAAAGATTCCAAAACGTCTCTCAACAAAGACTGTTATGCATGCATACGGCCTCTTTATAAACAGCGTTTTTTCACCAGCATGATCCCAATTCTAGTTTTTGCTATAAGAGAATCTGGAGCTTCACCTTCAAGGAGATTCTGTCAAGTTTCATTCAAGATGAAACGCAAAGTGGAGATGAACTTTTGAATAAGAAGGAAATTGAATCTCAACAGTATTTGACAGATTATAAGATAGTTCAACATCCATTAAACGAATTCCCTGATGCCAAACCAGAAACGTTGAAAACAATACACTATTTAATTGATCTTATGTTATCTGAGTTATCATAAATCTGCATTTTCAGAACGGAAAATTCAGGAAATGGAAAGACAATGACAGTCAATGCCGTCGCTCATCTGAAACGTGTTATTGGTCCTCATCACGCAACCGTAAACAAAAACTTAGGAACGAATTTCCTATTTCAAGATCACCTAAATCAAAAAGATGTGCGCTCCAGTTTAGCCTCATAATTAGCCAAATCATCAACAGAATGTTAATTTAAAAGTTTGTTTTATTAAAATTGCCAATGTATTTCCAGAAATTCGGGAGCAGTTGTAATTTCCAGCATATGCAAAGTGGCAGAGAACGAGGAGCGATTGCCTAGTTGGGATCGACACCTGTGAACGCACTTGTTTCCATCTTCAGCAGCGCTTAGTGGTTATTGTTTTTGGTTTTTTTTTAGTTTTATTTATTAAATAATCATAAAACAAATCCCTCATCTTGGGGTCGATTGGTTTTCCCCCAACTGGTTTTTGTTTCATATTTGGTGTTGTTAGTTAAAAGAGCGCCCCTGTTTTGGGCAGCAGAGGTACTTATTGTATTAAAAATTCATTTGTGAAGTAGAGTGAGAGAAGGGAGAGTTTTCTGAGCGCTGAGAGTTGCTGTAGCGTAGCAGAGCTTCATTGTACAGTTTTCTGCAGAGAATTTAATGGAATTTCACAGCTCTGTTTGCTGAGATTCATGTGGTATGTTGATTTAGCATAAGTTTTCCCTTGTTTCATATGTAATCAGTTATGTTCCATTTCATTTCATGACCATTTCAAGCTGAACAAATGAAGTGATTAGGTAGGAATTCATAGTATTATATGCTCCTCCTATAAGTTTGTTCGCGTTCAATGTTTTCTACTGTTTAAGGAGGATTCAGAGTTATTGTCTGCCCTCCTTAGCTCCTCACCAGTCTTGCCATCCCATTTGAAACCAGATTTGGTGTTAAATTGCATGCCTACCTTGCCTCAGTTGATAACCTGTGTAGTCATTATATTTCTCTGTTTCAAGCTGTGATTTTGCCCATGCAGCCCAGAAAAGCCCCGTCATTCCATTAAAAAACCCCAAAAATCATTAAATCAAACCCCCTATCAATTTACTAGCCTAAAATCTTTATTCTTAATTGGTCAGCCTAATCCTATTGAAAGATCTATCAAATCTGACCCGAGAGAGCCTTCTCATACCTCGTAGGGCTAGCTACGAGGTGAAATGGTTTGATGTAGCCTTGAGAGTTTGTCTATCTCAGCCTAGGTGAATTCCAAGCGCTAACAAACCCCGTACAGAAATTACCTGCATACGAATTCCAAAACATAGAAAATAAATAATGCGAGAGCAGAACACAAAAAACACATATACACAGAGATTTTCCCCTGGATCCCAAAACCAGGACTACCAGCTTGATTTTTCATTATTTTCCTTTCAACGTTCTAATACATATTTATACATGCCGAATCATCCAATACCATGGACCAAAAACCATCGCGTCCAAAAAAACATGTGCGAAAATCATGCACAAAACCATAGGTGGGTCCATCCAACCTAACATAGGGTCCAAAACCAAAATTTTCTGGGGCGCTACCCCACACCTCATAAAGTGGGGTTACGGGTGCCCCTCAAACCCCCTGTTAACTACGTGGAAAGAATATAACACAACCCAACATTCTCCCACTTGTTGTTTTCTTTCCACAAGGGGCCACAAGAGAGCTTAGTCATTTTTCCAGCCCTAAAATTCCCATTGTCTCTCTACACCAAGAGAACTTCTCAAAGCTCACAGATTTTTTCAATGCATCTACAGTATTCTTCAAAGTGTCCACCTTTACCAGCAACACCTTTTTGTCTTCTATCATATCCCTCACAAATTGATACTGAACATCAATGTGCTTTGTCTTTGAATGATATGTGGGGTACTTTGCCAAGAAAATTGCACTTTGGCTGTCACGGTCTATCCTTATAGCTTCCTGTACTAACCAAACTGCTTCCTTGCTTGCATGAGTGGATACCATGTACTCTGCCTCTATAGTTGATAGTGCCACTACAAATTGTTTCTTACTCATCCAACTAACTGCACCTCCAAATAGGTTAAACACATACCCACATGTAGATCTTCTCTGATCCAGATCTCTAGCCCAGTCTGCATCAACAACGCCATGAATATCCAACACTCTGTCCAATCCTGGTCTTCCTTGGTAGCACAAACCATAATCACTAGTGCCACGCAAATACCTGAAAACTCGCATCACTACTGTCTAGTGCTCCTTCCCTAGTTTTGACATAAACCTGCTCAATACTCCCACTGCATGTACAATGTCTGGTCTAGTACAGTCCATTGCATACATCAAGCTACCAACTGCACTTGCATATGGAACACGGGACATGTCCTCTTCCTCTTCTTGTGTCTTGGGACACTGTTCAGTAGATAACCTCACACCTACAGGAATATGAACCTTCACCGGTTTACTGTCCTGCATATTAAACCTCTGCAATATTGTCTCGACATACTTCCTCTGGTTTAAACAGAGCTTCCTCTTTGCCTGATCTCTTTTAATTTCCATGCCCGAAATATAGTTTGCAGCACCAAGATCTTTCATGTCGAATTTGGAGGACAATTGGGTCTTCAAATCCTGGATAACTTCTTTGTCATTTCCAACCAACAACATATCATCCACATACAAGACCAGATAAATAACACGATCACCAATTAATTTAAAATACACACAGTGATCTACTTTGCTTCTAGTGAAGCCAAGTCCCCGTATAAATGTATCAAATTTTTGATACCACATCCTTGGTGACTGTTTTAACCCATACAGAGACTTCTTTAACTTATATGCCAGTTTTTTCTTACCCTTCACCATAAAGCCTTCAGGTTTCTTCATGTAGATCTCCTCTTCCAAATCCCCGTGAAGAAATGCTATCTTCACATCCATCTGCTCTACCTCAAAATCAAAAGCAACAACAACAGATAAAAGTAATCTAATAGAAGTTACCTTGGCAACAGGAGAAAAAATATCACCAAAATCAATTCCTGATACCTAGGAATAACCTTTTGCTACCAACCGAGCTTTGTATTTCTCCACTTTTCCTTCTGCGTTTGTCTTCTTTTCGAACACCCATTTGTTGCCAATGGGTTTCCTTCCAACCGGAAACTCCATCAGATCCCAAGCCTCATTTTTGTGCAAAGATGCCATTTCATCCACCATGGCCTCTTTCCAGAGTTTTCCATCCTCTAAATCCACTGCTTCCTTCACAGTTCTGGGATCATCATCAGTAACAGACAAAGAAAAATTTGAATAGAAAGCAAATGGACTATACCTTTCTGGCTACCTTCTTTCTTGAACTAATCTTCTCATAGCCGGAGTTTGTGGCTCTTCATCTTCTGATTCCTCCTTTATTGTAGAGTCTGATTCTTCCTCCTTTAGCTCAAACTCTATCTTCTTAGGTTCCTTTGGTTGGACTTCATATTTAATAACATCTTTCACCTATCTGAACACCACATCTCAGCTGTACATAACCTTCCTTTTTACTAGGTTCCAAAGCTTATAACCCTTTAAACCATCCTTATACCCAATAAAGATGCATTTTTCAGATTTACTATCCAACTTTGTTCTTTTCTCCTTTGGAACATGTACATATGCATCACATCCAAATACCCTCAGATGTGAAAGAGAGGATTTCTTACCAGTCCATACCTCTTGTGGAGTCTTATCCTCCAATGTTGATGAAGGTGACCTATTGACCAGGTAACATGCAGTATCCACCGCCTCTACCCAGAATTCCTGTCCTAACCCTGCACCACTGAGCATGTTTCTTGCCCTTTCCATCAATGTCTTGTTCATTCTTTCTGCAACTCCATTTTGCTGAGGTGTATATGGAGTAGTATTCTGTCGTGCTATACCACACTTCTTACAGAATTCTTCAAATTCCTTACTGCAAAACTCTTCACCATTATCTGTCCTCAGCACCTTTATCTTCTTCTCTATTTGGTTTTCCACTAGAGCCTTAAATTCTATAAACCTATCAAAGACTTCAGATTTCTTCTTAAGGAAATATATCCATGTATTCCTTGCGAAGTCATCTATAAATGATACATAGTACACAGACTTACCCAGTGATGGAACCTTCACAGGTCCAAACACATCATTGTGCATAAGCTCTAATATATGTTTCACCCTCTTACCACCAGAGGGAAACTCACCCGTTTCTGCTTCCCGTATACACAATTTTCACAAAAATCAAAATCCAGAGAGCTATTACTCATATCTTCTACCATACATTTACCATGAAGTATTCGAAGGCCCTTCTCTCCAATATGTCCAAGCCTTTGATGCCACAGCATGGTATTTTCTCCAGAGACCACTAAATTTTCTGCTCCACTTTCAGGAACCATGGAACTGTTGCACCCATCAACAACAGTGCTACCTTGCAGCTTGTACAGAGTTCCAATCCGAACTCCCTGCATCAATACCAGTGCTCCCCGAACCATCTTGCAGGTATCCTTCTCAAACACTATTTTTACACCTGCATCATCCAGCTTACTAACAGAAATTAGATTTCTGGCTAATACAAGGATATGTAGAACACTTGGAAGTGTTCTAACCCTTCCACCTTGCAGCTTCAACTTTACTTTTCCACGACCAATGATTCTAGCCTTCCTGTCATCCGCCAAGAAGACACCACCACCATCATATTTCTCATACTCACAGAACCACTCTCTATGGGGAGTTAAGTGAAAGGATGAACCTAAGTCAATCAACCATGCCTCATGATCTACATGTGTACTTGAAGAAGCCAAGTACACATCCCCACCTTCATCTGAGGTGGTTTTCGCCTCTGCAGAAGGAGCCTCTTCAGATCCCTTTTCTTTGTCAGGAGCTTTAGATTTACAGTCCCTTTTGAAGTGGCCTTCCTTTCCGCATTTCCAGTACACCACCTTTACAGGTTTTCCTGGAGATTTAGATCTCCCTCTAGATTTAGATCTCCCACTCAATGACTTATTTTTGTTTCTGTTCTGGGACCATCCTCGTACAAACAAGGCATCACCATTTTGGCTCTCCATATTTTTCTGTCTCATCTCCTCCGTCAACAAGGTTGAGACTATTTCATTAAACTGCAAGGCAGTTGCATTGCTACCTATTGCAATAACCAGACCATCCCACAAATCTGGTACAGAACACAACAAACTGATGCACTTATCTTCATCTGAAATTTTAATATCAATAGATGCTAACTGACTTACCACATTATTAAATGCATTCAGATGCTCTGTCACCGAGTCTCCATATTTCATCCTCAGGTTATACAACTTTTTCCATAGGAAAATTTTATTCACTAGAGACTTAGATTGGTACAAAGTCCCTAACTTGTCCCACAAAGCCTTTGTTGTAGCTTCCCCTGATACATTTAGCAATACTGAATTTGTGACACACAATCGTATTGTGCTCTTTACCTTCTGATCCAACTTCTTTCATTCTTCATTGGAGACTCCTGTTGGTTTAGTACCCGGATCTACCGCAATCCACTGATCTTTATCCACCAACAGATCCCCCATCTTGAGTTTCCACAACTCAAAACTATAACCATTAAATTTCTCGATCTCTATCTTTCCACTGCTTGCCATCTTCTTTCAGATCTCCCATTGAACAGGGTCTACCACAGGCCCGAGCAAAACCCCTTAGCAACAAAGGCGTCCCCTTGAAGCCAAATCTGCTCTGATACCAAATGTAGGTTTTAACCCCGTACAGAATTACCTGCATACGAATTCTAAAACACAGAAAATAAATAAAGTGAAAGCAAAACACATAAAACACATAAAACACATATACACATATATTTTCCCCTGGATCCCAAAATTAGGACTACCAGCTTGATTTTTCATTATTTTCCTTTCAATGTCATAATACATATTTATACATACTGAAGCATCCAATACCATGGACGAAAAACCATCACGTCCAATACCATGGACCGAAAACCATCGCGTCCAAAAAAACATGTGCGAAAATCATGCACAAAACCATAGGTGGGTCTGCCCAACCTAACATAGGGTCCAAAACCAATGCCCCAGACCCCATAAAGTGGGGTTATGAGTGCCTCTCAAACCCCCTATTAACTTCATGGAAAGAATATAACACAACCCAACAGGCACTGGCATAGATGAGTCTAGCAGAGGTAGTAGTGGGTTTTACTTCCGCTGGTATCTTGTTGTACATGCAATTAAATCTCTTATTAAAATAAGACAGCAACTCACGCTTTTCCCTCTTTAAGTTCCCAAACTCAGTGTGGTACTAGACGAAATCCTTCTTATCACCCCAATACTTTAGGAATGCATCATCTAAAGCCTCAATATCTACTATAGATCTTGGGGTTAGTTCTCTAAACCATTTTCTAGCCTCTCCATCTAGGCTTTGGACAAAGACTCTCATCCAGACATCATCTTCACTAATGTCTAGGTTATCAGCATAACTATAGAATGATTCAATATGTTCTTCAGCTGTAACACCTTTAGTCCCAGTGAACTTAGGCCTATATTTCTGATATTCTCCACTAGGCATGGCATTCAAAGGAGTGGGCAGTATTAGAGGTCCATACCTAGCAGTTATGATTTTTTCCATTTTGGTGGGTGCTTGTGGGCCTGCCATAGCTATGGTGACTATAAGAGTATTGGTAGTCTGAATGATAGAGGGTTGAGGAGTGACTAACAAGACTAAAGGAGTATTATGGATAGGCGGTGAGGTTTCCTTTAGGCTTACAACAAAAGGAAAACCTAGAGAATAAGGAGCTTTATGAATTTCTAAGGTTTTTTCCTTGCTGCTACTATTAGAAGCTATACTCTCAACATGTATTTGTTCTATTGTAGGATTTTCTTGAAGAGATATAGAATATTGTTTAGGTTTACCTGAACCTGATGCTCCTTTCTGCAATGCCTTTCTTTCTTTGATGGTTTTTATAGGGTCAAATACTGGATCAACTTGTGATTTCTGAGGATTTCTTTGAGTATGCCTCACAAACTGAGACAAAACTATGAAGTGGAGTCGCCAAGAGGTTCGGCCTCAAGTAGAGTCACCAGATAGATGATTACAACCAAAAAAGTGCCCAGACTTTGTTTATCATCAAATTTGGATCTGTGTTGTTTCCCAGGGAAGCTGAGCTTTAGTTTCCTCTCCCTGGAAATGATGCCAATTATGTTATCACTCTAGGAAACTCTCCTAGGTTGCAAATCGGAGATGCCTGGTAACATATAATCTTCAATATTGTTCTCTGAACTATTGGAATGAATGATGGTTTAGATCAAGCCAGATAACCATTTCAACTATGTTTTTACTCAAGACATGCATTAACACCCTCAGCTTTCTAAGGCTTTAGACAACTAATGTTCAATAGTTTGTAGATTCAATGGATAGATGGAGAATACTGACCATACCGGCAGATGCATATATAAAACACATATGAATGGCTAGCTACAGGCAGTAAAAGAAGCTTGCAAATCTAATTTATCAAAGAAAATATAAGATGACAGTTATCTAGCCTTAGACACAAAAGAAACATGAACAACCTGTTCAAGTGCAAGCTTAGAACAGAAGATAAAATCGACATTAAACATATAACAGCAAAAGAAGCTTATATTTGCTAGAATGAAGATGAGAAGCTTGAGTAGCAAAGTCTCAATAGTCTCCAGAAGTTGAACTTGTATTACATCTTACTTTCAGCTATTTATAGCTCTTTACAATGCTCCTGAGCTCTCAGAGGCTCGGAGTGTCTTAATCTATCCTTCCTGTCTTTTCAACAACCTGATGCCATGACTAGGCACGCATGGGCTCGAGGGGTTTCTTCTTCTGACAGAAGAATAACCACATTCAGATATTTTGGGTAGTTTGTTGCACTGTTTTGGATCTCTCTTATGCCAGAGATGCCCCACAATCATTCTATTTGTTCTGGTTGTGTCGTGTTGTGGCTCCATGATCGCTTCGGGTTGATTCAACTGTGTTGCGCTGTCTATGTTCCCTGATCGCTTTCTGGCCCCTGCTCTATGGTGGAATGGCTCTTCAAGCCTATGAAATACCTTTGAAATGCAGACAGTGACTATTTTCTATTTAATACAGAAAAAATGCTACAACTGTAAAATCCCACCCATCTCAGTTTGTTTCGGACTTCAAAAGTCCTCAAATGTGGCTTATTCCTCTATCGGGTCTACCCTTTGGGTCGTTATCGAAAGTCACTAGTGGCCTAGTCCCAAATATTTTCTTCGTATTTTAGAAATACAAAAAATGCAAGAAATACATTAAAAATTTGCTTTGGCGGACTTCAAATATTATGTATTTCCCTTCCCGGACCCTTTCGGGTCCAGGTCTTATCACATATCGCAAATCCTTGGTTCCATGTGTCTTTCGCTAAATAACGAAAAACATTGAAAATGCATTAAAACTGGACTTCTCACGGACCTGAAATATTATATAATATCATTCCCGAACCCTTTCGAGTCTAGGTTTTATCGCATCAACGGAGCCTTGGCGTTGCCCGAGGCTCCCTTTGTATTTTCATTATATAACAAAAATACACCAAATACATTAGAAACAGCCTTCCCACGGACCTAAAATATTATGAAGTAATGCTTATAATGTCGTCGGGTCCGCATCATTGCATCGCACATATGAAGGTGTAAAGGCTCCACCCCTTGGTGTTGCTCCGCTGCGATATAGTGATGCAATCTGATTGCAATCACTTATCGCTCATGCCCAAGGCCCTTACTTATCCCGCCAGTACCTCCGTCGATGCAACTTGCCAATCCGATCATCAGAGATCGTTGATCAACAGTGTCTTGCACCGATTCCTTAAGTCGACCTCTCTGCAGCGCCAATTGCAATTTGTCGCTTAGATCTAGGCCATTGATCAGCCAGATCTAACGATCGCTGTGCTTTGACTGTTTTTCATGGTTTTGGAGTGTTTTTGCCTCCCGATAGTGTATTTCCGCCCTTTCAAGGGCTCTTGGCATGCGATGGTTTTTATCCTTGGCATGATTTTAGGCAACTTTGGAGACTTTGGGGCATATTTGGATCCATTTTTGGGTCAAATGCTTCCAAGGCTAATAGGTCCTCCTACACACATAGGTGACTCAAGTTCAATGGAATATCTATCATGACAAGAACATAAAGGACAAACCGTTTCAAGAAGGTGATTGGGCTTTGTTGTATGATTCCAGATACAAGGATTTTAAAGGCGAGTTAAGGACTAGATGGTTGGGGCCGTATGTCATAGAAAAATGTCATGATAATGGTTTAGTGCAGATAAGAACCATTGATGCAGAGGCTTTTCCTTTACTTGTCAATGCGCACAGATTGAATGTCTACAAGAAGCCCTTGTCAAAACAAGAATTCATTAATGGAATCATCAAGACAGTGATGGTAGTGGAGCAAGTTTTAGCTTCTACCACATCAATTCACTGAAAAAAAGAAAAAAAAAATAAAATAAAGAGACTCAGGTGAAAACCTCCATGAGGCATTTGAGTCCCATTGTTGGGTTGAAAACCTCTTGAGGCGGCCCAAGGGTGTAAAGAGAAAAAGAAAGATAAAAAGGTCTCTGGGTGAAAACCTCTTTTGAGGCACCCATGGCAAGCAACTAGGATAAAAACCTCTTGGAGGCACGCTATTTGTTTCGAAAAAAAAAGAATAAAAAACAAAAAAGATATAAAAAAAAAAAAGAGAGAAAAGAAAAACTTTAAAAATGTTGTTTATAGGTTAGCAAGAGGATGATCACAACAATAAGAGAGGAACAAAAGGACCTATGTAGTTCATGTTTTCATTCCTCCATTCCATAGTCTTCATCATCCCATCATTCCCTCCATTTATGAACTCATCTAGCTAAGTTTGCACGGGTTCTGTTTTTTCTATAGGATTCCCTGTAAACCTACAGGATTCCCTAAAAACCTACAAGATGATCCTATAGGAATTACAGTGGCTTGGGAATCCCAAGGTAAGTGACCCTAGAGCAAAGGGGATGACTTTCTTGTGTCAAAAAAAACAAATGGGTACTTCAACACCTCATCACCATGCCTCTCACCACCATGATTACCCCTACATTCATCCAATAAGTCTATTTCAAAAGGATTATAGTTTTCAAAAAAAAAACATAAAAAAAGCAAATAAAAGAGGATAAGAACAGAGGACAAGGGGACAATACCTGAACACTATACCTCTCACCTATTAATCACTAGACCCCTTCTCTACCCACGAAAACAATCCTGATGCTCTAGAAGTGAAGGAATGAATAAAAATTTAGGGGAGAGGCAGCGATAGGAAATCTTGTAGGTTTCCTATAGGAAATCCTGTAGCAACCTGTCCCACAAAAGGAAATTTCACAACTTGTAGTCATCTTCAGCATGGAGATCCCAATGTCAAGGAAGCTCCTCCAAAGCTTAGTAGTAGCAGTAGGATCATCAACACCACCCTCTAGTACCTGCACATCAAAGAAAAAACATTAAAGGAGGCCAATATATAAAAAAAAATATGCAGCAAATACACAGCAAGGACATCATTATCCAACAAACAACATCAAGGCATCTTACCACAGGTATGTCATCTCGCTTAAGCTCTCTCGTTAGCATAATATGATAAAAAATGTAGATTTATGAAAGAGTTTGTTTTATAAGCAAAGGTGGCTAGTTAACTTGGCCACCTTGAGTCAGTGAACGAGGAGAGTACAGTTAGTTCACTACACAAGTGGCAGCAGTCAAATCAAGAGAAAGAGGAGATGAGGCCAAAAGTGGTTAAGTTATGGATGACCGAAGTAGGAGATGATTACGAGGTAAGGAGGAGTGATGAAGTGTTAATGGAACCAATGGTCCAAAAGTGGGTGCTCATACTTTGGTCGTCAGTATGCCATCCCACACAATCACCCTTATGAGGAAATACAACATTGATTCCCATGAATAGGAGGCATTTGCAATCTCAAGGATACATCGAAGCAAGGTTTCTATCGACTCTTGAAGCAGTTTTTACAAGAAAGACAGTGAGCATTTTTCAGTGCAGGAGTACCTATAGGATCCTACAGGATCCTAGAGGAGAACCTACAAGAAACAGAGCAGTCATCTACAGGATTGGAAATGGGGATTTTAGAAAGGAAAAACCAAAGGTTGGCTTCATCAGGCAGTAACAAGGAGGTAGGAGCTATACCTTCCCACATTTTCCAAGTTAAAAGTATAGAAAAAACCTTCCATTTGATTAAGAAAATTGTAGTCTAGGGGAATTATATACAGAGTTGTCATTTAAAATCCCTCACCCATTAGAATTTGGAATTAGACCTATACAAGCCTCCACATTCATCAGAGAAAAATGACAAGGGGATTTAATAAGAGGGAACCCACAAACACAGTGAGAATTCATCAGCACCCTCCTATAGTAGAGAACGTCACAAGGCACAATTGGATGGGTTTCTTTGAAAAAATGAGGGGATACGATGATTAGGTGGCCAAAGACTTTGTTCTCTCACTCATACCACTAACTAGGACCCATGCCACTACTGTGGTGAAAGGCCTCTCAGTAGAAATCACCCCTCAAGTCATAGGCATAATCACCACACTTCCTTTAGGGTTGCCTTGGAGAAGGGAAGATAAGGGTAACAACCAACTTGCAAACAACTAATTCTTTTTGGAAGGAGAGGAGGGAATGGAAGACAAAAATGGGGTCAGAAGAGAAAACCTTCCATGCCCTTGGAATGAAATTAGCTACCACCTCATTAAGTATATATCATGTGAAGGAAGATACTGTGTGGTATATGGATACCATTTTAGGCTTCTCCAAGAATTGAGGTTTGGAACAGACACACCTCCTCAAAACATACTGAGCATACCCTAGTTTCTTCTTCAATCGGTGATAGATATGAGCATTAAGGTGCATGAAGGAAAACATCAAAAACTAGAAAATCATGGGTTAATCAAACTTATCCTAGAAGATTCCCTCCAAAACCTAAGACTCCTTATTACATGGAAAACTTTCAAAGACATGCAAACAGAGGGAGAAATAAAAACTCTTGAAAATGAAAAAATCCCCAATGCTAGTGAGAGGGATGAAGAGGAAACAAAGGAGGAAGAAGACAAATAAAAGAAGGAGGAAGGTGATGAAGAGAGAGAAGAAGATGCCAAAGAAAAACTGATGAAAAGAGTGACGAACTAGAGGAAAACAAGGAAGAGAAATACAACGATGAGAAGGAGAATGGAAAAGAGGAAACAAAAGGCAAGGAAGAATAGAGGTCTACAATTCAAAGCAAATAAGGGGAGGAATCACCAAGGGTATCTCCAAAACCTACTGAGAAAGAGGTAGCAACTGCCCTCACTGCCCTAAGTACACCTATCAAGCAAAAGGGGAAGAAATAGAGATAAACCCCATTGTACTTTAGGAGAAGAAAAAGTACAAGGATCAGGCAAGGAAAACCTCAAACACCCACAAAAGTTCCTATTGTCATTGAAGACTCACCAAAACAACAAGAAAAGATAGCTCCTCTTGTGAAAAATCAAGGAGAAGGATCATCAGGACAAGCCTCTCCCAAATCTCCCATCACTTATGTTAGGAGGCTTGTCACTAGGTCTGCCTCATCCAAAGGAAAAGGCCCCCTATAGGAGACACAGAAGGACCTATAGGAAGCAGAGGCCATCCTACAGAAAACTCAAAAATTGGACCAAGAAGGGATCATTCAGCAAGGAACAAAGAAGGAAGATCCGGAATTGAGGGAACCTAGTCCTCAACCCAACCTTGAATCTTACTATAGGTTCATTGAAGGCGGTAGGGTCACTCCACAGAAATTGTCCATCCCCTTCTTCTTTGAGCTTGAAAAGGAAAGGGCAAGAACACATAGGTGGGTGAAATTTCCAAATCTAAAGGAGTGGAGGATATAGGCCACATGGAGGAAAAAGTAAAGGAGATGAGCAGAGAACTGAGTAGCATAAGGGATAGAGAGGAAATGATTAAAGCTCAATAGGAAGCATAAAATGAATAGCTAAGGGGGCAATTACAAGAGAGAGAAAGTCAATTGGCATCCATGGCCAGTTTATCTTTAGAGGAAATCCAGTGCAGGATGCCAACAAATTCTTATGCATTGTATCTTAAGGAACAATGGCTACAGTTCCAAATTAAGACTTTAGCATAGAGAAGCACTATTCCCTTTAAGGACTATAGACAATTCATTGATCTATGTGATCAAAACACCTTGGAGGATAGAGCTAAAATGTCTAAGTTTTACCTACACAACTTGGCCTTGACAGATCTGAATGTGTGGGACCCAAATTCAAAACTAGGGGACTTGCAATTGATGGATTTTTCATCATGGATGAATCATGAGGAGGAAAGAACTGCAGAGATGAAGAAAGTAATGGCAAGAGAAGAGACAAAACCCCTCATGATAAGAGCTGGGCAATCAAATCCAATGGCTATCATCAACACCCACAACCTGATTTCAAATGACCCTAAGCTTGCACCTAGGTACCTTGTTGCCCAAGAGCAAGCATTCATGCACTTTGAGGACATGTTTAGGTTGTTAGGGGATGACAGCATGCAAGATTGTGAAAGGATATGGAACACTTTTCCCTAAAGCCTAAAAATCAGAGAATGAGAGAGGCACTAAACATAACACCCATGTACAAGCAAGCTCTCCAAAGACTCAAAGTCAATTGGATTGGCTTGAGACCTAGTCCACCACTGCTCTTAGGAATTTTGTAAGGAAGGAAGGAAGAGGAAGAAAGAAATAAGTGGGAGGAGATAGAGAAGAAGGTAGGATTCTATTCACAGGAAGAGGAAACTACAACAGAAGCAAGGGATGTCATGGAAGCCACTAGAGCAATGGACATGTATATAGATTGAGTTGCTCAGAGGATGAGAAACACTTTTAGTAGGGGGTGATGATGAGCTTCATCATTGGGTAACTATATGGACCTTAATATACCTCGAAGCTTATTTAAATCAACTCTTCTCATAATTCCTTACATATTTCGATTATATTTTGCTTAATGAGATGAGTAAAAGTGAGATGTTATGCCTAGTAGACTAATGTGGATTGGTTGCAGGTTTTTGAGAGAAAATCATGGAAATTTTGGTTAATTAAGGGTAGAAACTTGAATGAGACAAGGAGGAGAGATTGTATGAGATAGATCCTCCTCATTTACTCCTCACTCATTCAAATATTCCTCCATCAAATCACACTAGCTCGGAGTTGCAAGCAGCCGAGTCATGAAGATCAAAAGGTAGCCGAGCCAGTGACAATTAAAGAGCTAGTTCATCTTGAGTTTGGGAGTCGAGCCTCCCTAGATTTAAGGAAGTCATTGGAGACTTCAGTTGTATAAATAAAGAGGCCTAGAGCCTCATTAGGATTCAAATTTTTGATGTAAAAGAACTAGGCATTTTTGAGTTCAAGACTTGTGGAAGACATTGTTATGTAATTTTCTAATATGATAATGAGAATGATCATTTCCTTGATCCAAAACTGAGTTGACTCAGATGGCTGAAGGTCTTGGGTTAGGGCCCAACCCTAGCAGCAAAGGTTCCTCTTCTTGTATTTGTATGCTTAGTTGATTTCATAGATTAATGGTTGAATTGTCTTTAGCATTATTTCATTGCAAGTAGTTGTGGATTTGATTAGTTTGCTTCCATTTGTGCATTGCTTCAGTAGTAGCTTAGGAAGATAAAGGAATATCAAAAATATCTATTAGTAGGTGGATTTTTCCTCACTCCTCCCTTCAGGGGCCATGATTTGAAGAAAGAACTCCTATACAACCCCAAAAAGAGAGAATTTTGATTTCTCATGGAATTTAGGGTTTTCTGTTACTAAGGCCAGAATTTTACTAGTTTTCAAGAATATGATTTAATTTTCATTTCAGATCTCTTTAGCCTTGCATTAAATCTCATAAAGGTTTCACATTATTCTACAAGTTTTCTCCATGCACGAAATAGGCAGCTAGCTCATGAAATTCTATTTTCTTTAGTTAATTGAAAATATTTCTTGTTTAACATGATTCATGGATAAATATCAGTGATTGATGCAGTGCATGATTTTTAGCAGTGTAGAGATATTTCATGACAAGAAATCTCATCCTAACCTCATCCATCCATGGTTATCACTTTTTCTACTAAATCCCTCACCAAATTCATGATTCCATAAGAAGATTTCTCCAAGCTTGTTGAGCAAATCCAACCATCTCACAAACTCTGTTTTGAGCTGTAAAGGAGTCCTAGCCACTCCTTTGCCTCATTTCTCCCACCATTCACCTTTTCTAACCCTTACACCACCTTTCAAATCACTCCCCTTACTCTCGGTCGGATCTTGTACGAATACAGGGGATCCTGTAGGAGCATTAGGACATCATGTAGGAGGCATTAGGACATCCTATAGGTCGACCTGTAGTGACCTATTTTGAGGTTGAATTGTGGAAAAATCACCTAGAAAGATATAAGAAGAACCCTACTTGCCTCCCAAGCCATCTGACCATCCACCATCATCCTTAATCCACCTGCCACATCACCAAGAGAAGTTAGCATTCACATTTTCACACCAAGAAAAGACAAAAAGGAAAAAGAGTTATTGTGTTCATTTACATGCACAGCAGTAGAATGTTTGGATGTTTCAAATTGCATGCCTAGGAAAGTAGGATTACACACATGTTAACTTAGCATTATTTTGAAGCAAATCCTCTTAGCAGTTAGTTAGATGAATGGTGTGTTTAAGCATTTGATTTCAGTATTTTCCTTACTACAGTAGACAAGATTTCATTTAGTGTAGATTTCCCTTTTTCTCATTGGTAATCAAGCTTCTTCTGAATCAATAGAAGGCTGGTTTGAGAAACCATAGTGGTCTATCGCCAACTTAGTAGTGACAAAGAGCGGACCCATCGCATATACTTGTGTATACAACACTATCACCTTCCAATTGCTTTTTCTCAATAAGGGTAGAGAAATAACTACATAGATTGTCTAGTCGAGAATGTGTGCCCCACACCACCCAAAGAAAAAAAATATATAAATATAGGTCACCTCTTATTATAATATTTGGGCCTCAGAGGGCATGGCCAACAACTTTGAGTCCGTCCCAGTATATCATCCTCTCAGCATAAGGACCATATATATTCAGTATAGATAATTTGATTCCCGACTCTTTTTCCACCAAACGAATTGAAATAGTTGAATTGTAGATTGTAGTTGCTATAGATGTGAATGAAGAACTCTAACTAGTGATAAGGTTACTAGATAAACCATGAGTGTTAGATGCGAAGAAAGACCATCTTTTGAGCTAGGGCTTGAATGCATCTCTAGTGTGAGATAATTCTACCATTATTTATTGAATAAGTATTATGTCATGAATGTGTGATTTTATTATTCACTTAAGGGCTAATCTCTTCAAGTCACTCCCAACCCCCTAGAATTAAGGATAGAATTATCATGGATGCATAGTTAGAGGAGCATTCCCTACTCTAAGGGCCCTCAATGTTGTGGATTTATTTCCCTTTCAGATTTCAACCAAATATTTTTGTTGTGCTTCTAAGAGATGCGATTTTTAACTAACAAGGTTTGGAAGGATGGGGTCAAGGGAAATGCCACATTTTGAAGTGGTAGAATCCTTTAAATGAATGTAGGACCTTGATTCATATAAATTTGAGGAGAGGATTGAAGGGGAGGGATAGGCTCAAAAGAGGCATCAATGATTGGAGGAAGGGGACTAATAATGACATGAGATATACTAGGGCCAAAAAAAAATTCGTGGCAGGAGGAGGGAGATGAGATTGATCCAAAAATATAATGATCTTAGGAGGGGAAGCTAAAGGAAAAATAATCTCATTGTGGTTGGGGGGAGGAGGAACCTCTTGAAAAGTATCACAACAAGAAATACAAAAATAATATTAGGAGTAATAATATTAGAGCCAATCTTGATAGGAGACTTAAACAGATATTTTGGAGAGGGAACTTAAGTCCATGACCTTAGAGTTGTATAAGTAAAAACTTGGAAATTTTTCGATCTTTGTTATGGAATCGAAGACTTTTCTCCTACTAGAGGAAAAGCCTAGTTTCACGACATTTTTACATAACCTATGTTATTTTTCCATATATTTTTGAACCAAACAATGGGAGGATAGATATTGATACATTATTCAATGAGGGGCCAAATCTCATGACACGCATAATAATGAAAGGCAGGGCACCAATAATCCACCTTTTATAAGAAGGAGTGTGTTCCAAATTGAAGAAGAACTTCTCCAAATCATCCTTCGCTTAAATATATTTCTAATTGCATCTAATGCCAACAACTATCCATTGTTTTTGCCTAGAGGGGCTCAAATTGAAGGAAAATTCCACTTTTATCCCCAAGGCATATGAGGAAGGCCTTATCCCAAAAAATCAAGGGGAGCTCAGGAAGAATGGGCTAAACCTTTTTTGATTTTGTAGGCTCTCGAGATGGGTTGAAATTAACTATCCATTCTTTAAGGACTAATCCTAATGGCCCCCAAAACCAAGAATTTTCCCATGACCTTTCTAATGTGCTCCACAAAATCCATAATGATGGACAACTAGATGGAGAAAAAGGTGGAAAGATAGACGATACCCTAAGTGTGGTTTCTAGTTTTCTTCTAACTATATTACTAAAAAAAAATTCTCGACCTCCTTTTCATATAATTTCCTTATTACTTCCTTACCTAATAACTTGGGAAAACCTTTTAGAGGGATATCATTCCCCACCACCATGTTGATTTTTTCCTATTGAGAATGAATCCATTTGGGTTGATTTCCCTTTGAAGATTTCTTTCATTTTGAACCTTGATGGATGTGGTTATATTAGGGAGTAGGTTGAGAGGGTGGAGCCAATGGTTGAGTAAAGGAGTGACAAGGACGGGAATTTGGGGGATAGGAGTTGACAATGGGATGGGAGGGGGAAATGGGGGGATTTTATGTGGATCTATTAGCTCGATAGGGGACTATCTCACTAGGGAGGGAGAGTCATCGATCAACAGAAGTTTTGTGATGTTCTGTCAATGATCTAGTTATGTTAGAGCATGAGGAGAAAACATATGTTGTGGAGTATGTTAGGGTCCTATAAATTATAGGATCTCGAGGTGATTGAGTATTTTGTATTTGTAATTTCATATCGTACATAAATTCCAATATTCAAATGATTTCCAAAAATATAAAAAAGAAAATGAAAATAGGGTATGTTAAAAAATAAATAAGAAAAAAGGAAATAAGAACCCCACAAAAGAAAAAATAGAAAATAATATGGAAAGTGCTGTAAGTTTGAATGCCACTACTGATAAATTAGTTCTTTTAGTTCATTATCAAATAAAGTTGTGTGCAAATTGCTTTTGAATGCCACAATGACTAAAGTCTTGTTCAAGTCATATAGTTTAATCATGATTGAACACATTTAAATTGATTTTGAATAGGTTAGTGAATAAATATTTACCAAATAGATTAATATTCATGAATCAGTAGCTAGGTAGAAATAAAATTGATTCAACATTTTAATATGAATCAATGGTGAGATAAGTGATAGGATAAGGTAGATTTTCATAAATAAATAAAAAAGTCATCTGGGTCTGCTAGTTTAAATGCACCCTGCAAACAAAGAAGATAAAATGTTAGTTTAAAAAAAGAATTGAAATGAGAGGGTAGGTAGAAGCCCAATGGTTATTTCACGATAAGCATGAAAATTTTATCCCAAGCCAAATGTTAAAGATTATTTTCATGCGCAGGAGAAAAGAAAAGGGATAAAGGTTTTGTTCTAAGGTTCGGTATATCAAATAATATTTGGTACATTATTACACTATTCCTAAGTTTCAACAACCTAAGATCATTCCTATGCTTATATAGTTCATTTATTTACCTACTGCACCACACATCCAATCATATTCCATTAAATTCATTTCCCTACCCCACCATATGCGCATCATGTCGTGATAAAGCCTCCTCACCATTCACCTCATCTGAACTCTGCATTTGATATCCAACAACCAATATCATGTTTCGGCCCCCCTCACCATCTGAACTTTACCATCGGGGGGGGGGTCCAAAATGGGCAGTTTTCAAACCTAGACCTACGCGGTGTGGCACCATTATATGTTTTCGCACCCCCCTTCACAAAAACTATTAATTGCCTACCCCCTCTTTGAAAACTGTTTTCTCCGCCATACGAAACCACTTCCCTAGCCGTTACGCTCCTGCCAATTCCCCCTCACCACCTCATCTATCAGTTGCTCCCGACAATCACATCCACCCCTCTAAAGCAAATCGTTAAGTAATTTAATTACTTAACCGTTAATATAATGAACTCGTGCCATCATCAATGGGAAAGCCCAAAATCTATAAACTATCTCTTTTTGCCTATTCACAGGTTACCAACACCACACTCTGCTAATACCTTTTCCCCTGATAGGTTTGCCAATTCAATATTCATGCCCTGTAAACCTGCATAATCAATATTCCATCAGTGTTCTTAGCCTTATCCAATCATGCCTCCTAAAGATAAGGGACAAGAGCAACCTGTAAGTCCTCTGATCCACCCTCCGATTGATTTTCATCATATTCCTTTGGTAAGAAGAGACTACAAAATCCATGAAACCCTGTGTGAATTTGATTTATTTGAAATGTATTGCTGGCTTGAAGACAAATTCATTGATAAGTCTGACGATATTGGACTGTGGGAATCCAATTTTCCCCATTATATCTTTCCCTGTACCCACAGTGCCCCTGAATTCGTCAGGAAATGTCATGCTTGTTATCTACCCAGTCAAAGAGCTGTTATTGCCCCTACAAGAGAAATTTTATTCACCATAACTGCCCAATCAATAGATCAAATGATGCAAGCTCCTGTTATAGAGAATTCCACTCCTTTCTCTCATGAATCCCTCACTGAATTGTATCAGAAACTAGACTTTCCAAAAAGAGCTAAAACCCTTGAGCTTTTCTTGACTGAAGATGCTCCATTACCCAAGAAAATCCCCCCCTATCCATCCTCCATTTTCCGTGAGAGAACCAAGAAAATAATTACAGTCATCTACTACCTCCTTGGTTATTACTTATATTAGTGGGTAGATGAGACCATTGTAGGTTTCCTTTCTATCTTCTCTGCAGATTCCAAGCCTTCCATCTCATTCAACTTCAGCCAATTCCTTGTAGATTCTATCCATGAACAATTTGTCAAATTCCAAACTGAAGAAGTATTTAAATATGCTTATGTGTTAGTATATATGTTTTTGTATTTTCTAGGAGACAAGCTCAAGCTTGCTTTACGAAAGTTGGACGATGAGTCAAATCAACAATCAGTCATCTTTTGGACTACACTAGTAATGAAGGAGCAAAAAGAATACTCATACAAACAATTTATAGAAATGTTTGTACATCTAGCAATTAGTCTCCTAGCCAGCAATCCAGACCGAAGAATCAGTGAAGAAATTAGGAAAATTTTGTAGTTATCAGACCAAGTACAAACAGGATATTGGTATCTTTACCAAAATTACATAGAGCTAAGGATATATGGGTGTGAACTTGCTCCTTACAAACTGCCAAAATTCCTCCCGATGAGGATTTTTTCCCTAGAATACATCAGGCAAATGCTCAATGTTGATGAGATTCATTTTGTATCTACCAAGAAGAAATCTCAATTCAAGATCAAAACCCAAATAGGACCTTTCATTTGTAACAGTAGGGAAGCAGGGGAAGAAGCAGAAAAATTGCTGAAAGAAATGCAATTCAGCCTCAGTTTCACATGGTCATATGATCCATTAGGGGTCATCTCCAAGTTAAGGGTAGAGAACAAATCTACAGCTTATTTTCATACATCTAGACCAGAGATTGAGAGATACAAGAACCAACTAGAATGGACTGAAAACACTCTACAAGAGGCAGAGGAGCAATTGGTGTCAACTTCAACATTACAAACTCCTGTTACATAGGAGAAAATAGGAAAAAGGAATAGATAAGAAGAGTCACCTCTAGTGACTGATACTCCCAGCGAAGACTTCAAAATCATGTATAGGAAGAGGACACTTGTTTCCTCACTAGTAGGTGATCAAACTACCCTTTCTCCTACCACCTCGACAGCTTCACAGGATCAACAGCAAGTTATGCAAACCAATACATCTACCATAGAGGAGAAAGAAAAGAGCATATTTGATATATTCAAGGAGATTAAAGTGAGAAATGAAGCTTTGAATATCAATACATATAGTCAATTCTGGAAGCAGACTTCCATTTCTCAAAGTAGATTGCTATCAACCTTTGAATCATAGAAAGGAAAAATGCATATGGCCTTCCTCCAAGCACAGAACCCATAGCCCAAGGCAACATAAGATTACAAAAAGACTTCATTTAAATTTGATATAAAGGAAATACATCCCATTGATCAAATGGAGATGAACAAACAAACTGGTTAAATGATTACATCCGCACTCACTAACACTTTTATGAGATTGTCCAAATTGCAGGTTGCTTTAGCTAATGTTCAGTCACAATTAAAGATGGAGAAAGTATCTTCACTTGCTAAAGACACAAGAATTAAAACTTTGGAGGACTTGGTAATAAACATAGGATGTGATCCTTCAAATGTCAATGCAATAGAAGAGATCATAAGAAAGAAGAATACAAACATAGCATCACTGAGAAAACATTTGAAATTACCAGCCATGGAAGATCCTCTGGCCAAATACATTGAAGAAACAAAGTCACAGAAGGAAAACATGATGAAGCTCATCATGGACTAGAATGTACAGTTGAACCAAATGGAAACAAAGATGGAGAAAATAATCAAAGAAAAGGAGCAAGCTTCCAGAATGACTATTGTCCCTTTGGAAGTTGTACCTCTTACAAAAATTCCTACATCTACCTCTTCTATGAAAAAGACAGGGAATACTATAGATAAATTGGCAAGTGCAGTGGAGAATCTATCTCTCCAAACATATGAAATTAAAATATTGCAAGCCCAAGTTAATGTTCTGCAATACCATAAGGAAAGGACTGAAACTTTCCATGCAACAGAGCTACATAGAGCTCAAAACCAGATAGAAGTGTGGCGGAAGTCCACAACCGAATCCTCCATTGGCCACACACTGGCTCAAGTTAAGGAAATTATATGGAACAATATAATTGAATCCATGGATAAAATCTGGTCATGTATTCAAATTATATTTGAACAGAAAGAGTTGATTGAGAGAGCCAATCAAGCCATTTCCACTATTAACAATGAGTTGGGAGATATGTCTACCATAGCCAACAACGTCATCAAGTTTGTAAATTCCAAAAACAAATATGAGTTGGATGATTTGGGAGTGGATGACAGGACAGAGTCAATCTTGGAAGTGAAGAAATTTCTTACAAAGAAAAATTTGATTGTGCAGCTTACAGAAAAATGTCACAATTTGGAAATAGCAGTCAATAGATTTTTCACCAAAATAGAAGCATTAACAAAGAGGGGCCTACCTTCTTTATTTGTAGTTAATGACGAACTGATTGCCAGGGAAGATTATATAAAGAAGATTAAAGATTGGAAAGGATACTACTAAATCTTCCCACATTAAAGGTGCTATAATAGGGAGAGCTTTTTTCGGACCTTTTAGCAACATTATTTTCATTCAACATTAGATAATGCATATTTTCGTAGTAAAGCCTACATTTGCTCAATATACCGAGGTAGATGAGATCTACCACAAGGCAACAAAAATCACCATCCTAGATGAAGAGCAGTGGGATAAAATGTGTGAATTTCAATACTAAAGAAAATATTGGCTACATCCAGTGCGACACCCAAATCATGGCAACTCAGCAACTATTCTTTGCTAAAATATGCCAGACATCCAGATCACTTCACCAAATTCACCTTTTTTGGTTACATTATTCATTCTATTATTTTGTAGTTAATAATAGATTTCCATGTCAGCGCAACATTCATTGTAATCTTCAGAAATTTTGTTTAAATACTTCATTCATTCAAAGTATTGGGGGTCAGTTCCTGATCAATATAATTCTTCTTATTAAGCATTGTACTTTTTCCACGTTGTTGGAACATCATTAATATAAAGACTTTCACATGATTCTTGTGTTACAATTTACTGGTGATGTTTTTCTTATTGTAATTATTGTCTTCATTGTTGCTCCCTGCATAATAATCATCTCAAAATCTAATTGTAAAATAGGAAATGTGAAAAATAAGATTTGTTAATCGAACACCTTATTTGGACTGTTTTTACAATCTGTATGTTTTCTTCTAAATTCTGATTGAAAAATTCTTAAATGCTTTTCGATCATTACTAAACACACCTTTTCTCCATTTCATAATTCACTTTAAAGATCCAGTAAATGTAACTAGCTTGCCCTGTGATTACTCTTTTAAACATTTGATGCAATATCCAACTTTATCTGACTCCATAGCCCAATGGAAAGTAAATAATTTGATCATATCAACCAACCAAACCAATCAACCAAATCCAAATAAACAACCAAGTGTTGAAATATGGCAACAAGAATATTCCAATTTAATTTGTCCTTGAATTAAATTGTGAATTAAAATCAAATTTAGTCTTAACAGCTACTTGGAAATAATTGATTAATTTATTTTAAATTAATTAGTTGGAGAAATTCAAGTTAGAAGTCTTTCTGAAGTCATGCAAGAGTTATCCCCTAAATTAAGGAGATAAGATTGAGTTATATTTGAGTTGTAATTAGTTAACTTAGTTTACCAAGTTAAGTCCAATTAAATTAGTTCCAAACTATTTGAGGAACTAATAGTGCGTTAACAATTAGTTGATGCATTAATGCACTCAACTAGAGCTACTCCAGTTAATTGAAGATTCCCTCATCAGAAACTCATGCATGTCTATTCTGAGAAAGACCCAGTTGAGATTAATGTTCAAGGACAGTGTATTATCAGTTGCATGTGTTTTCTCATGGAGAAAACTCATGCATGCAGTCAAGGGTTCATACTTGAGGATTGTGCAGTTTTGAAGGCTTGGTTTTCCACTTGGCAATAGGCTAATCATCCACAAGGAACAGTGCAAGGAAATAGGAGCTTGCAGGGCAGAGAAGAAGGTTGGAGAGAATCCAAGATTCCCTGTGAGCATCTGTGAGGATTGTACTGAGAGCTGGCTAGTTGTGAGAGCTAAGGCTTTGTATAATTCCTATGTATTTTCACCATGTATGATAATAAAATAGTGTGGGGTTTTTAGCTGAGACTTTCCCCAAAGTATTTTCATATTTATTGTGCCATTCATTCTTCTTATTTTGGTTATATTGTTCAGCTCAATCTTTAAGCTTCTGTAAATTGATAATAGAAGTAGGTTATAGTATTCTGCTTTAATTTATATTACATTATCGGGTTAACCTATCACAAATTTTCTACATGGTATCAGAGCTGGATTTGTAGAAATTTTCTACAAGGTATCAGAGCTATGAATAATATACTGAGAAGAGAATTCGAAGTTTGAAGTTCAGGGTTGCAGGTGCAAACCGAATTCATATCATAATTCAAGGTTGGCCAATGGCGTTCTATGGCTTGAGACTCGAGTATGCCTTGGAAGGTAGCTCAAATTACATAGCATGGAATGATAGAATGGAGGTTGTATTAGAAGACAATGGCTTGAAGGAATTCATTAATCAAGAAATCCCAAAGCCAGCTTCAACTAATGCACAAGAGTTGGCTGAGTGGAATAAGTGTGTGGCGAAGGCAAGACAGATCATCCTTGAGGGAGTTTGAGACCATATTGTCTCAAGTCTCCATGGGAAGGATACTCCATTTTCAATGTGGAAAACATTGAAGGACCTATACCAGAATAGTAGCGACCAAAGGAAATTGGTGCTCAAGGATAAGCTTCGAAGAATCAAGATGGAGAAGGGCGATACTATTTCCACATATCTGAACAAGCTCACCACCTACAAAGATGAGCTTGGCAGTGTGGGAATAACTACCGCAAATGATGATATGGTGAGCCTCGCTCTCCTTGGCCTTCCAAAGAGTTGGAATTTCTACCAGGACTCTGTGAATGAAGGGAGAAACTGTCGGATTGGGAACGACTATGGTCGGATCTTATGCAGGAGGAGATTAGGAGGAGCACATGAGATGGTTTTTCACCCAAGAATGATGATGAAGAAAATATGGCCTTAGAAAGTAAGGCAAGGAAAGGGAAGGGGAAGGCTTCCCATTTCAAATCGAATTCTTCTCATGGAGGGAAGAAGGGTGACATGTCTAAAGTAAGATGCTTTAATTGTCACAAGATGGGACATTATGCGAGTAATTGCCCATCGAAGAAGTCCAAGAAGGGATCACCGAAAGGATCGGAAGGTGAGGCATTAGCTGCTCAGTTCGTAATGGACTTTACCCTCATCGCATGCATGGTGTCATCGATGATGGGTTGTGTCTGGTATCTTGATAGTGGAGCGTCATTCCACATGACCGGTGATAAAAATTTATTCAGTGCCTTGGAGAAGAAAGACCTCAAGATGCACATAGAGATGGGTGACGACATAATGTATAGTGTTTCAGGAGTAGGCACGACTTCTTTTCAAAGGGAGCATGGAGCTCCTCTCACCTTGACAGATGTGATGTATGTGCCTGGACTGAAGAAGAACTTGGTATTGGTTGCAATGTTGGAGGACGAAGGCTACGATGTTGTCTTCAGTAAAGGAAAGGCATTCCTAAGACACATAGACATGGTTCAGACCAAGAGGATAGGGATTCAGGTGAAGAATCTATATAAACTAGAGGTAGATGATTGTGCAGCATTGAGTACGAAAGCAGAATTGGTGCAAAGCCAAGACATTGGCGAGTTTTGGCACAAGCGGTTGGGCCATTTGCATCATGGGGCTTTGAAGATAATGCAGCAGATATCTACAGGACTTCCCAAAGGTAAACTTGAGCAAATTGACACATGCAAATGTTAGACCTTTGGAAAGTACACAAAGTCTTCCTTTCATGATCGAGACAGTCGAGTAGAGGCTATCTTAGAGCAAGTTCATACTGATTTGTGTAGACCATTCTCAAAGGCATCCACAGCGAAGCAAAGGTATTATGTGATTTTAATTGATGACTATTATCATAAATGTTGGATTTATTTCATGCAGAAGAAGGACCAAACTTTCACAATTTTTTGTGAGTTCAAATATTTGGTTGAGAAAGAGTCAGGGAAGAAGATCAAGGCCTTCATAAGCGACAACGATGGAGAATATGTCTCTCAAGAGTTTAAGGACTTCTGTGCAGTGGAAGGAATTAAACAAGAGTTGACGACACCTCATAACCCACAGCAAAATGGGGTGACCGAGAGGAAGAACATAACTATTGTAGGGGCATCACTGGCAATGCTGCAGGACCAAGGCCTATCACTTCACTTGTGGGCTAAGGCATGCAACACAGCGGTCTATTTGCGGAATAGAAGCCCACATCAGATACTTGGGATGAAGACAACAGAGGAAGCTTTCTTCGGTAAGAGACCAGATGTGGGTCACTTCAAGATCTTTGGCTCATCGTTATATTTCCATGTGACAAAGGATGCACGGAAGAAGCTTGAGCTGACAGCAGAGTTGGGATATTTGTGGGGTATATTGATACACCTCATAACTATCAGGTGTACTTACCTACTAGTCGGAGGACAGTGGTTCGCAGAGATCAAGTTTGATGAGCAAAAGGCCATGCGAATTTCCCTTGAGAGGGAGCTCCAACTACAAGTTGTGGAGGAACTGTTGGTTCCTAAGGAGGAGGAGCCTCAGACTGATGCAGAGCAGCAACATGCAGAGGTTCCAGGAGTGGAGACATCCACTCAAGCAGAGTCTTCCATAGATGGACAGAAGTGCACAACAAAAGCTGACAGATTGTTGGAGGATGCGAGAGAGAATGTGGGAGTACCATCTTCTCAACGTAGACAGAGGAGGTCACTTGAGAGGTACACTGGATACATGGCCCTTGTTGGGGAATGTGTTGATACCAAGCCATCTTCCTTTTAGGAAGTAGTTCAGTAGCTAATTTTTGTTGATGCTATGGTGGAGGAATATGACTCCATAGTTCGTAACAGTGTTTGGGGCAAGGTTTCGAGACCGGAGAACAAGTCAGTTGTGAGTTCCTGCTGGATTTACAAGGTAAAGCAAGCTGTTGATGGTAATGTGGAGAAGCATAAGGCAAGATTTATTTCCCATGGATTTTCACAGGTCGAGGGGATTGACTATGATGAGACTTTTGCTCTTGTTGCAAGGTACTCATCTATCACATCTATGTTGGCACTATCAACACAGATGGGTTGGAATATCCATCAGATGGATGTGAAGACTACATTCCTTAATGGCCAGATTGAGGAAGAGGTGTACATAGAGCAGTTGGAAGGTTTTGAGACCTTTTATCATGAGTCAAATGTGTGCTGACTCAAGAGAGCATTGTATGGGCTGAAGAAAGCACCTCGTGCTTGGTACACCAGGATAGGCAACTACTTCACTGGGTTGGGTTTCACAAAGAGTGAAGCGGATGCAAACCTGTACCACATCGTGGTGAAAGGTAAGTGGTTGATCATCGTACTTGATGGTGATGATCTCATATTGAATGGTGATGATCAGTTGATCATGTCTTCAAAGGAGGACCTTGCAAGAGAATTCAAGATGAAAGACCTGGGTCTCCTGCATTACTTCATTGGCATGGAAGTGTGGCAGAAGGATGGGGAGTTGTTTATGTCTCATGGCAAGTATGCCAATGAGATACTCAAGAGATTCCACATGGAGAAGTGCAAGCCCATGTAGACTCCTCTAGCAGGTAACTGGAGGAAGGAGGTTGCTACTTCAAGAGAAGTGATAGAGGCTATTGTGTACAGGCAACTTGTGGGTTCACTGATGTACTTAGTGAACACACGACCATATTTGTGCTATGCGGTGAACTAGTTGAGTCAAGCGATGGTTCAGCCTACCAAGATGTTTTATAAGGTGACAAAGCATGTATTGAGATACCTCAGAGGCACATCTCAATATGGATTATGGTACAGAGGTACAAAGGGAGTGAAGCTACAGGGCTTCACTGATGCAGATTGGGCAGGGATTCCATCAGATGAGAAGAGCACATCAAGAGGGATTTTCAACCTTGGGTCAGCAGTAGTTTCTTGGTACAATAGGAAATAGAGGTCGGTTGCACTCATCTTTGCATAGGTAGAATACATGGCTGCAAGTCAGGCAACATGTGAGGCCATCTGGATGTGGAAAATCCTAGTTGGTTTGTTTGATTAGAGGATGGTTCCAACTGTGATCTATTGTGATAATCAGAGTTGTATCAAACTCTCTGAGAATCCAGTATTTCATGATAGGTCCAAGCACATCGACATCTGGTATCATCATCTCAGAGACTGTGTAGTGAGGAGGATCATGTTGATGCGGTATATTTTGACAGAGGAGCAAGATGCTGACATTTTGACAAAGGCATTGTCAAAGTGTAAATTCAAGTTCCATAGAGACAGGATTGGGGTGGCAAATAGTCCCTTTCTTATTTAGAGGGAGTGTTGAAATATGGAAACAAGAATATTCCAATTTAATTTATCCTTGAATTAAATTGTGAATTAAAATCGAATTTAGTCTTAACAGCTACTTGGAAATAATTAATTTATTTATTTTAAATTAATTAGTTGGATAAATTCAAGCTAGAAGTCTTTTTGAAGTCATGCAAGAGTTATCCCTTAAATTAAGGAGATAAGATTGAGTTATATTTGAGTTGTAATTAGCTAACTCAGTTTACTGAGTTAAGTCTAGTTAAATTAGTTCCAAACTGTTTGAGGAACTAATAGTGAATTAACAGTCAGTTGATGCATTAATGCACTCAACTAGTGCTACTCCAGTTAACTGAATATTCCCTCATCAAAAACTCATGCATGTTTATTCTAAGAAAGACCCAGTTGAGATTAATGTTCAAGGAGAGTGTACTATCAGTTGCATGTGTTTTCTCATGGAGAAAACTCATGCATGCAGTTAAGGATTCTGTTGGGAATGGAATCCTCCAAGGCATGTTTTGGGGCTTAAATCCCAAGTTTTGACAAAATCTTTTTGTAAGAGCTCCATGAATTGCAGGCGCAGGGCGCGAAAGTATAATAGAGTCACAGGGTTGACCACCCTAGTTTTTGTAATGTAATGTTGACTAGATAGACCTACCCATGGTCTGCAGACCATGGGATTGTATAAATAGAGCGAGGCTATAAGTGAAAAAGATAACTAACCAATAATGAATAGAAGAAAAGCATGAGAATTCTGATTGATTGAGTTGAAGTGTAAAGTGTGTATGTGGGTCATAGAGTAGGAGAAGGCTCTACAGTTGAGTGCACATAGGCCTAGTAGTCCACAGCTGAGTGCACGAACCCCTGCAATTGAGTGCACAAGGCAGGTCGAGTCTGTAACTATTGGGAGAATCAATAAAGTGAAGTTTTTCTATAATTATATGTATATTTTCCTAGTTTAAAATGCATGATTGGATATAATTTGCAAGTTGTAGAAATTCCCACTATGGATAAACAGATTATGCAATATACTAAAGCAAAATACAAGATCTACTTCTAGAACAAACTTGCGGAAGCTTAATAGAATATGAACAAGATCAATTAGAACACCTATAACTGAGAATGAGAAATCAATCACACATGAACACAAAAGAATACTCTGGAGCTAAAAACCCTGATCTTTGTATTATCATACAAGTAGAAATATGTTCAAATTACACAAAAAATTAGTTCACAAGCTATCCTACTCTTAGTACAATCGAACAATACAGCTCACAGGCTGAATAGACACAAGATATGCCTTCCCTCATCCCTCCAAGCCTCCTATTTCCTTGCACAATTTTCCTTGGGGTCCAATGTTACCACCTGTGTGAATTTGCCTCATCACACACTCACCAAACCCAAAAGTAATTACACAATCTCCAAGAAATGAATTCCTTCTGCATGCAAGAGATATCCTCCATGGAATATTCCTACAACTGATAGTACATTGTCCCATCATCTGATCTCAACTGGGTCTCTGTCTAAACTGACATGCATGAGTTATTTATGAGAGAATATTCAATTATCTGAAGTGCAGCAGTTACATGCATGCATGCATTAACTAACTGAACTCACAATTAGTTCAACAAACTATTTGAACTAATCTAACTGGACTTAACTCAATTAACTGAGCTAACTAATTACAACTCATCCTTATCTCTTTAACTAAGGGATAAATTCCTCAATCAATGGGATAACTGTTGCATGTCCTCACATAGACTTCATGTTTGATTTTCTCCAACTAATTAACTCAAGATGAATTAATTAATTATTAATCAAACAGCTGCTAAGAACAAATTCGAATTTTACTTCTCTATTTTAGTTCAGGGACTAACTAAAATAGGAAGGTATCCCGAAATGCTATTTATAGCAGTGCTATTTTTAGCACTTCTATATTTAGCATTTCTTGTTGCTATTTTCAACACTCCCTCTCAACAATAAAGGGATTATCAATAACCCCAATCCTGTCTCTGTGGAACTTGAACTTGCATTTTGACAATGCCTTAGTCAAAATATCTACATCTTGTTCCTCAGTCGAAACATACAATAACAACATAATCCTCTTGACCACACAATCTCGAAGATGGTGATACCAGATATCAATGTGCTTGGACTTTTCATGGAAAACTGGATTATCAGAGAGCTTGATACCACTCTGATTATCGCAGTAGATCACAGTTGGATCCATCCTCTGACCAAACAATCCCACTAGAATCTTCCACATCCAAATGGCCTCACATGCAGCCTAACTAGTAGCCATGTACTCAGCCCCTGCTGAGCTAAGTGCAACTGATCTCTATTTCCTGTTGTACCAGGAAACTGCAGCTGAGCCAAGGTTGAAGATTCCTCCAGAAGTGCTCTTCTGGTCTGATGGAATCCCTGCCCAATCCGCATCTGTGAAGCCCTAAAGCTTCATTCCCTATGTCTGTCTATACCACAATCCAAACTTAGATGTGCCTCTAAGGTATCTCAGCACATTCTTCATTGCCTTCCAATGCAGCTTGGTAGGTTGAACCATAGCTTGACTCAATTGGTTCACTGCAAAGGATAAGTCTGGTCATGTGTTCACCAGATACATAAGTGAACCCACAAGCTACCAGTAAATAGTGGCAGTTACTACCTCACTTGAAGTAGCATCCTCCTTCCTCCAGTTCCCAACTAGAGGAGTGTGCATGGGCTTGCACTTCTCCATGTGGAACCACCTGAGTATCTCATTGGAATACTTGTCTTGAGACACAAAAACTTCCCCATCTTTCTGCCACGCCTCCATGCCTAGAAAGTAGTGCATAAGACCCATGTCTTTCATTTCGAACTCTCTTGCAAGGTCCTCCTTGCAAGATTGGATCAGCTGATCATCACCTGTCAAAATCAAATCATCGACATACAGAAAAATGATCAATGGCTTACCTTCTACCATGATGTGGTAAAGGTTCGCATCTGCTTCACTCTTGGTGAAGCCCAACCTAGTGAAATAGTTGTCAATCCTGGTGTACCAAGCACGGGGTGCTTGCTTCAGCCCATACAAAGCCCTCTTGAGAAAGCACACATGCGACTCACGATCGAGGGTCTCGAAACCTTCTGGCTACTCAATGTACACCTCCTCCTCAATCTTCCCATTGAGGAATGTTGTCTTCACATCCATCTAATGGATCTTCCAACCCATCTGAGCTGATAGTGCCAACATCAATCTGATAGATGAGCACCTTGCTACTGGAGCAAAGGTCTCATTGTAGTCGATCCCCTTGACCTGTGAGAAACCACGGGCAATAAACCTTGCCTTATGTTTCTCAACACTGCCATCAACTGCTTGCTTTACCTTGTAAATCCATCTGGAACTCACCATTGACTTGTCCTGAGATCTTGCAAAAACATCCCACACACTGTTCCGAATGATAGAGTCATACTCCTCTACCATTGCATCAACCCAGACTGGTTGTTGCACTACCTCCTCGAATGAAGAAGGTTTGGACTCTACACACTCCCCAACCAAGGCCATGTAACCAGTGTACCACTCAGGCAACCTCCTTTGTCTGCACTAAGAAGATGGCTGTCCCACATTCTCCCACGCATCCAGCATCAACCTGTCAGCTTCCCTTGAGTGTTTCTGCCCATCTTTGGAGGACTCAGCATGAGTGGATGTCTCCACTCCTGGATCCTCTACATGCGGCTGCTCCGCATCAATCTGAGGCTCCTCCTCCTTACGAACTGAAATTTCCTCCTCTACATGAAATTTGAGTTCCCTCTCAAGTGATATTCACATGGCTTTCTACTAGTCGAACTTCAGATCTCTGCGTACCATTGTCCTTTGACTGGTAGGTAGGAACACCCCATAGTTGTAGGGTGTATCCGTGTACCCCACAAGTATTCCCAAAACTGCTATTGGATCTAGCTTCTTCCGGGCATCTTTGGTCACATGGCAATAAACCGATGATCCAAAGATAAAGAAGTGACTCACATTTGGTCGCTTCCAGGAAAAGGCCTTCATAGGTGTCTTCATTCCTAGTATGCGGTGCGGGCTTTTGTTCTACAAGTATACTGTTGTATTGCATGCCTCAACCCACAAATGCAGTGGTAGGCTTTAGTCATGCAACATCTCTCGAGTTGTTCCTATAATCGATATGTTCTTCCTTTCGGCCACCCCATTCTGCTGTGGGTTATGTGGTGCCATCAACTCCCGTTTGATTCCTTCTGTAGTGCAGAAGTCCTTAAACTGTTGGGAGACATACTCTCCACCATTGTCAATACACAAGGTTTTTATTTTCTTTCCAGATTCTTTTTCTGCCAAGGCTTTAAACTCACAAAACCTCAAGAAGGTCTGATCCTTCTTTTGCATAAAGTAGATCCAACATCTACAAGAAAAATCATCAATAAAAATAATATAGCACCTTTGTTTAGTGGTGGAGGCTGTAGAGAATGGTCCACAAACATCTATGTGAACTCGCTCCAGGATTGCTCCAGCTCTACTGTCTCAATCCGGAAAGGAAGATTTCACATACTTACCCAAGGTACAACCTTTGCATGTATCTGTATGCTCCAGTTTTCCCTTGGGAAGTCTGGTAGAAATCCGTTGCATGATCTTCAGAGCTCCATGGTGCAAGTGCCCCAATCTTCTATGCCGTAGCTCTCCAACATCTTGGCTCTGCACCATCTCAGCTTTGGAACTCAATGCAACACAGTCATCTACCTCCAGATTGTAGAGATTCTTTACTTGAATCTTGATTCGCTTGGTCTGTCCAGTGCAGATATGCCTCAGGAATACCTTTCCTTTACTAAAGACTACATCATATCCTTTATCTTCTAGCATAGCAATGGACACAAGATTCTTTTTCAGACCTGGTACATACTTTACATCAGTTTGGGTGAGAGGAGCACCATGCTCCCTCTGAAACACAACCGTACCTTCATGTTATGAAACCAGCTCACAAAAAGATAGAAAAGATAGATCAACACCTTATAATTTAGCCTCTTCGAGGGGGCAACCTCCTTTACATTACACAAATGAATAATTCTTGGATGATACAAATGACAAGACCTCCTTTCTATATATAGGAGTCTAAGGGGTCATAATATAATCAGAGCTGACATAACAATAATAATGTAAGGGCATAATAATAACAATAGTGGGCTTCTATGGGGCACAATAGTAACAATATGGGGACTACATGGGTACAACAATATAATAAGGGGGTTTTACTAATAACAATAAGGGGTTACACTAGTAGTATAGGGGCCTAACACTTCACCTGAAACATGATACTTTCCATCATCACCCATCTTGATCCACATCTGGAGATCCTTCTCCTCTAGGGTACTGAAAAGATTCTTGTCGTCGGACATGTGGAAAGAGGCTCCACTGTCTAGGTACCAAACACATCCCACCATGGATGAAACCATGTATGCGATAAGAGAGAAATCTAACTCAAACTGTGAGGTCAGTGCTTCACCATCAGATCCCTTCGAGGATTCCTTCTTGGATTTCTTCTGTGGAAAATTCATAGCATAATGGACCACTTCATGACAATGAAAGCATCGCACTTTCGATTTGTCAAACTTCTTCCCACCATGGGAAGAACTAGATTTGGAATGGGACGCCTTCCCTTTCCCATTCCTCACCTTACTTGCTAAGGCTAGATTTTCCTCATCATCTTGCTTTGATGAGGATCCATCTCTAGTGCTTCTTCTTATCTCTTCCTGCATCATATCCGACCAAAGTCGTTCCCAATCTAGTAGTTTTTCTCTTCCATTTACCAAGCCTTGGTAGCTATGCTAGCTCTTAGGAAGACCGAGGAGCACAAGACTCACAATGTCATCATCGTCTGTCGTGATCCCTACACTTCCATGCTCATCCCTGTAGGTGTTGATCTTGTTTAGATATGTAGAGATCGTGTCACCCATTACACACTTGATTTTCTGAAGCTTTTCTTTCAGTGCTAGCTTCCTCTAATCGTTGTTGTTCTTTCAATGTTTTCCACATCGAAAATGGTGTCTCCTGCCCATGGAGACTCGAGACTATGTGGTCTCGAACTCCCTCCAGAAGGATTCTCCTTGGTCTAGCCACACATTTCTCCCATTCCGCCAACTCTGTAGCATTAGCCACTGTCATCTTGGGAACTTCTTGATCAATGAAGTCCTTTAGACCATTATCCTCTAATACTGCTTCCATGCTATCCTTCTAGGCTATATAATTCGAGTTGCCATCAAGGGCATGCTCGAGTCTTAAATCGTTAAACGCCATTGGTGAAATTGAGATGTGATAAGAACTCTATTTCAATATTCAGGAACCTTAAACTTTGAACTTCTCCCTTCTTGTATATTGTTCTTCACTTTGGTTACCTTTGCTTTGATACCATGTCGAAACTCCCAATGTAGATCAACAGATTATGTAATCTACTAAAGAAAAATACAAGATCTATATCTACAAAAAACTTGTGGAAGCTTAATTGAATATGAGCAAGATAAATTAGAACACATATAACTGAGAATGAGAAACCAATCAGACATGAACATAGAAGAATACTCTAGGGAATGCCTCAGCTAAAAACCCTGATCTCTGTATTATCATACAAGTGGAAATATCTTCAGATTACACAAAGAATTAGCTCACAAGCTATCCTACTCTCAGTACATTCGTACAATACAACTCATAGGCTGAATAGACACAAGATATGCCTTTCCTTAGCCCTCCAAGCCTCCTATTTCCTTGTGTAGTTTTCCTTGGGGTCCAATGCTGCCACCTGTGTGAATTGGCCTCATCACACACTCACCAAACCCAAAAGTAACTGCACAATCTCCAGGGAATGAATTCCTTCTGCATGCAAGAGATATCCTCCATGGAATATTCCTGAAACTGAGAGTACATTGTCTCATCATCTGATATCAACTTGGTCTATGTCTGAACTGACATGCATGAGTTATTTATGAAAGAATATTCAGTTATCTGAAGTGCAGCAGTTACATGCATGCATGCATTAACTAACTGAACTCACAATTATTTCAACAAACTATTTGAACTAATCTAACTGGACTTAACTCAGTTAACTGAGCTAACTAATTACAACTCAAATTAAAACTCATCCTTATCTCTTTAACTAAGGGATAAATTCCTCAATCAATGGGATAACTATTGCATGTCCTCACATAGACTTCATGTTTGATTTTATCCAACTAATTAACTCAAGATGAATTAATTAATTATTAATCAAACAACTTCTAAGAACAAATTCGAATTTTACTTCTCTATTTTAGTTCAGGGAATAACTAAAATAGGAAGGTATCCGAAAATGCTATTTATAGTAGTTATATTTTTAGCACTTCTATATTTAGCATTTCTTGTTGGTATTTTCAACACAAGTATACTATTTATTTATTGCGCGATCGTGTATGAATGTTTTGTATTGCTAATTATAACTTAATACATTCAAGTAGGTGAAGGTAATTAATTAACACTGGAAGATAAGTAAAGTAAGATCTTGGGTAATAGAGCAGAGCGTGGCACAACCCTTGGTTAGGCCTGCATGAAGGAAGTATATCAGGCCGCAAGGAATGGAAAGTGCGCAAAGCGACCTGCACACAAGAACAAACTGAATACCAATCGTACCTCTCAAACATCTCAATGGTGCGGAAACCTGGTTCTAGCACCCTCCCATATTACTTTGAGTGAGACCTCAGTCTGCGCTCCGCGAACTGTTTCCGAAAGGGCCAGTAGTACAGGGATTTGTTTGGCTAATTAAATCTGAATGTAGGTCAGGCCCCTACAAGCCAACTAATGGTTCTGTTGCTGGGACCAAGATCTGCATAGATATGTCTGATGTCGTATCACTGGAATCCAAAAAAAAAAGGAATTAAAGATTGGTTGGACAGAAAGATTCATGAGTTCGCGGCGCAGGAAAAAAAGGAATCCAAGACTATCAAACGAAGAGTGGTTAGATTGCTACTTGTATATGGAGATCCACGAAATTTTCTTTGCATCCTTCCACACTGAGTTGTACGAGTGGATTGCGAAGCTAGTAGATAGACAAGGAAGGTGTAAACTCAACAAACCTATTGAGTGGACTCCAGAATTGGTGCGCAGATTGGAAGCATCGAAAGATAAGATCGCACACGTTGTTGATCATTGGCTCGATCGAATCATAGGAGGATTCATCACCAAATTCACAGTACATACTTCAGTTAGCTATAGCAAGGTAGAACGATGCTTCCTCAAGGGGCCACGAGGTAAGTACATTAAATATTTTAACACTTGGATTAAAATGCTACTGTGTGAAAAGCGTTATGCGAATAAATTGATGTTTGGGGCTACGCGAAGTGGGAGAATCTATAGAAACGAAGGTAGCACAGAACTAGAGACTAGCCCCTTGATTTCATCTCCGTGAGGGGGTGAAGAAGAGCTCATGAAGGTCTCACCAAAAAGTGCAATAAATCTGATAAGGTAGAGAATTCCGCGCATACCACCCCCGCCCACATCACCACCAGTTTCACCGCCTTGACCCTCATCTTCACCCATACCACCTCTGCCACCACTGCAAAGGAGTATGGAAAGCACGATAAAGCTACCAGTGTTCAATGGAGTAGGGAATGAAGATCCAGACCAATTTTGGTCGTAATAAAAGTTGTATGGGAAGCACAGGGTGTCACGGATGACAATATAAAGAAGGCAAAATTGGTCAGCGCTTTGCAGGATCGCGCACTAACCTGGTACATTAAGAATTCCAATGACAATCTGAATGCAGGGATTGTGGATATCCAAGTTGCAGTAAACAAAGAATTTAGCAATCCAAAGTCAGAGGCATAGTCGATCATTGGGTTCAAGAAAATCACAATGCTACCAGGCAAAACCCTATGGGAGTTGGATCAAAGACTGAAGTGCACAATTCACGAAGCGAACATGACATTAATAGATGGGCAACACCGCAAATGGTTTATGGCATCCTTAACGCCGCATCTACGAAACGCGCTGGCACAACAAAGGCTAACCACTCAGGTTGAGGCTTTGGAGGTTGTGATGAGATTGCACGAGACTCCAATATAAGATCCTAACCTAGGAGTTCAGTAGATTCACGTGCAATTGAAAAATTTGTGCCTAGAGATGCAAAGTTTGAAACAAGACAGGACAACCTACATAGAGATGCGCGAATAGGTATGTTGCGTAAAATGAAAAGCCTAGGGGCATGACAAGGATCACTGCCCAGTGTTCGCGAGTTACCTTGCGAGAGGAGGGCTAATGCCATTGAGACCGGAGGCACAAATAGGACCAAGCGCAGCACCTGCATTGTGGTGTGCGATTTTTTAGATAGGAGGAAAGCATGCTACAAATAACTGCCATCTATCACAGAATTATACGCAGAGTTCACAATAGTAGTTCTGTAATTTCTTTAGGTCAGTAGGACATGATGACCACACCTGTAGAAGTTATGAACTGATGATGAATCAAACTCCTACCTATAGATTTCAGGCCGAAACACGGCCTCTCGATCAAAATGCAAGAATGGTGAGGTCTGAGCCACGTGAGGAAGACCCTAACATAAATATCATGCTCAAGAGTGGTATTACGACAAGGGATGACAAAGGAAAGTAGCCTGAAGAAAGTACTTAGGTTCGCAAGGTTCCAATGAAGGAACCAGAATTTGATTTGGAGCAAGCTAAGGAGACCTTCATGGAAGCTAAGAGGAACATCACTGATGCCTCCACTTCAGGAAATAAAGACAGACGACAGTCAGAAATGGACCCATCGATGCTCACTATGTTCTTGGAGACATGCATGAAGCTGCTGTGTGATAGCAAGGCTATAAAGGGGCTATAAGAACTCATAACTAGATGTGCTGGAACCATGCCAGGAGAACTGCATGTAGTCTGGAAGCTCAAGAAGCACACAACGCGAACAAGAAGGGAGATGAGATTGACCATGCAGATCAAGGAATATGATATGGACCAAGTGACTTTGGATCTAAGATCGGATGCGAACGTCTTGCCAAAGTAGACATGGGAGTGCATGGGCAAGCTTGCGCTGCAATGGTTTCCTATCCAACTACGAATGGAAAACTAGCAAAATATCCTACCTATGGGGAGATTGCAGGGAATCATAGTAGATATCAAAGGAGCAATCGCGCTAGCAGATTTCGAAGTGATAGATATTGTTGATGACAGCAATCCCTACCCCGTGCTATTCGGAATCGATTGGTCCACTGACATGAATGGAGTGATAAATCTAAAGAAGCGTAATATGATCTATAAGAAAAAGTCACTATGCGGAGTGGTACCTTAAGACCCTGCAGAAGGATCGCTCTGCATGAAGCCAGTGCGTGACTATAATAGCGACAATGACTTGGAATGCATCTACAAAATAAATGCACGAGAGCAATATTGGGTAAATCCAAATGCGGATGGCCAAATCTCATGGGAGCGCAAAAGCTCCTACACCTTGGATTCTGACGAAGAGATAGAATGATGGTAGAACTGGTTAACCATGCTCAACCGTAACATGATGACGAGGTTGTTGCGCTGTGTAGCAACAGAGGTAAGAGATATGCCTACGTATGACGGGTTAAGCGAGGTGGATTACTTCCTGAACAAATTTGAAAATAAGTGTCGGAATAGCAACTCTTGGACGCTTTGAAATGGGTACTGCGTGCTACACCCGCAAGATGGTGGCGTACCCACCAAAGAAGTTTTGAGGACTGGCGCGAATGCAGAAGGATGATGCGCATGCGGTTTGAGAAGCCTCCGTTGTGATTAATAGACAAAATTTTCGAATGAACCGGCCCATGCACCCACCTATCCTTGCAGTAGGGGACACGATTAGTAAGCAAGTGTGGGTAAGGCAATGGTGCCAACAACCCCTCCGGTTGGGACCACGAAGTATGGAAAGACAAAGTGCATAGAAGAATATCCACGCAAAAGCTTTTAAAAAAGTACATGAAGTGTTGAACAAGGTCCATAATGTGAATCGGACTAACTGGGACCTGCGCATACCAGTGGTTCTCTGGGCTTATAGGACTACATGCAAAACCCTGACCGGGCAGGCACCGCCAAGGCTGGAGTATGAAGCAACCACAGTAAGCCCTATAGTACTTGGAGAGCTTGGACCATGCATGATAGTACCGGTAGATATGATGGTTCGCAGAACCTTGGAAGTAGAAATCCAATAGGGACATTATGGACTCCAAGATCATGAACAATAAAGGGTACAATTAAGGAAGAAAAGTGCTCTGGTGGACGCAGAAGTCAAGAAGCTGGAGGACAAGATAAAGGAAGATTTTATCAGCAAAAAGACCAGGGTGATAAGGCAAGATGCATACAACCGCGATGACATGTATAAAGCCTATCACCAATAATTGATAAGTCTGATGCCTTGGCTTGGACCACACATTGCTAAGCATATTGACCAGGGTAGTGCGTTGTAGATGGTAAAGTCCACGATGCCGACCGTAACAATAAAAGGTGGGTATTCTCCTAGAAACATGATGGATGACAAGATGAAACCTCACACAGGTGATGCGACCACCTGACTAGCCGAAGGAAGTACAATCTTAGTGCTCCAGGCAGTGGAAAGGAAGTGTGGGACTATAAACTATTCTACCCGAGAGCTGTGCGATGTTGGAGCTGCGCGCAGAAGCAAAGAGTCACAAGGTCTGCGACCATGCACGGGGGGTTGCGTTGCCGCGCGAGTTGTCCAAAAAGTGACCTTTGAAATCACTACTCATGATGGAATGCTAGACTTAAGACCAAATGGAGTAAGCGGTAGGCATTTAATATGTGATTTATGGGCAAGATTTGGGAAAATCTGCCACCAAGAGAGCATTAATGAACCAAATTTGGGGGGAACGGTCAAGTTCAAATTCAAAAAGAACTATAAATTACAAAGGGTTGTCCAGCAAACAACACTTGGTCATTTGTGAATTGAACTATTGAGCAGAGCCCTGATTGTTGTGTGTTGAGCATTGATTGAGCCCCTGAGTTTGTGAGTGCTAGATTTCTCGACAGACACAATGGCAACAACTGAGGATGTTATGGATATAATAGAACTAACTGCCGAAGAGGCCACGTAGGCCCTGACTATGGGGGATGCTCCGAAAGGTGCTAGGATTGAGGCAGAAATCCCGAAGTCACCACGCACACCAAGACCCAAGAAGGACAAACAAGTGATGGTTCCCGTACATGTGTCCCTGCGGAACCTGCTACGCACCAAGCTGTCAATGGAGGAGAAGGGTAAAGTCGTCACCATAGAGCCCGATGAAGAAGAGGAAGACTTGGAGGACCTAATCATCACAGAAGACGAGGATGAAGACATGGAGGAGGAAATTGAGCCTGCTCACCTCCCAACAAAGCTACCTACCTATGTCCCCCTGCAAAAAGGAAAGGCTAGAGTGCCCAAGGACATTGACAAGACCAAGAGTTGGCTCCAAACCACTCTCCTCCCAGATAATATTACTTTTGAGGGCACGTACCTGGGATGGGTGTTGAGCTTAAAATTCAAATATTGGGACCTAGCTAACCACGAGAAGTTCCCTCACCTTGAGACCTCACACCTCATGAAGCCCAAGAAAAACACGTGGTGGGGGTTACATAATTAGTGTTGCAAAAGTGGTTGCGCGGAGTGGAAAAGGTTGGGCTATTGAACCTGCTCTGGGTGCTGCATTTCCACTACACCCCAATAACCATTTTTGTCATCAGGCAACTTCTCTACTTGGTGCATGATGGGTGTTTGTAACTAGAGGATCCCATCCCCATCACGGCAAACTTGATTCACCACATTTCTCAACTTCCATGCAAAGGAGAGGACTTCGCGGACATCTTGGAAGGGAAAAGAAATGACTTGGCCATCGCAAAGGCCATGAAGGAAAAGTACAAGTTGGAAAAGAAAAAGAGGGGTTGCACCATATCTAGAATCAATGACGAAGCAGTGAAAGTGGCAACCTAAATATTGGTTGGTAAGGTTATGCGCAAGGGACGCGTAGAAAAGTTACCCATGCTAGTGGTAGCACTAGCTGAGTAGTGCGCAGAGGGGGTCCAATTTAACTGGTCCGAGTTCCTCTGTAAGGAGGTTTTAGAGAATTGTCGTGAAGCTCAGGAATAGGGCAAAACCTTCCACTATGCATGGATTTTGTTATCCATAGTGCTCGTGGCAGGGGAATTACCAGAGGATAGTCAATTCCCCATGATTGACAGAGATCTACCCAAGGTCGCAAAGTATGCTTCACTCTGGCCTATAAAGGATGCCAAGAGGATCCGCGATAGTAAAATATTCTAGGTGTTCATGGAGATGAACCTCAAAATGGGGATCAACTACAAGCTGCGGTTGTCGCCCACTATCTACAACATCCATCAGATTTTTGCGGAATTTAAAGTGGACATCCATGCATTTACATTAGAGCGCACAAGGACCCAACCAAATAATGGAGGCAGCTACCCTTTGTATCCATAGACGATGTCATCTTTAACATCCTGGAGACATGGTTGCCGGAGTGGTGTGCTCCAAACATCGCAGAGAGAGAGAAATCGGTGGCACAAAGGAAGAAAGATGAGGCCAAGTTGCGTATCGCACAGTTGGCAGAACAAAGAAGGAAGGAGGTAGTGGCAGCAGAAGTGCAGGTGGCATGGGACATTGCACAGATGGAAACTGAGCAAGAAAATGCCATAGTAGTAGCAATACAGGAGGCATCCATGAAGGTGAGCAAGAGCCAAACATGGCCTTCGCATGGGTAGGAAGCAAAGGAAGAAGAGAGGGGCGTGGACCCAGAAACTGTGTCCACACAGTTGAAGCACTAGCACCCAGCTGAGAAAACAAGGTCACACAAGAAGGTCAAGGCATCAATAGTTTTCTATTGACCCGATCACCATAACCGAGTGTGATCTGCATGACATCGATGAAACAGTGCGCGATGTCACCTCTGAGGCCCTCCAAAATTTCATGCAGGAGAACCAGATTGTGTTGGGGGCCCTTAGAGTATAGTTGCAGGAATTACAGGTGCACTCTTCTCAGGCTGGTACCCTTTCGACCAGCCTCACAGTTGGAATAACAACAGCAGAACAGATGCTACATGCACGGATGACGAATACCATAGTGCTGCCAAAAGGGGCACTAGTGACAACAAATGAGGCTGACAGGCCTATGGTTAGCGCGCTGAAGGGTCTCGGTATCAATATGGCTGCACTCCCACGAGATACCCTATATGTTTTGCAGGATGGGATAACTACAGAGTTGCAAGCTAGGGAGAGCCGCGCACTGCAAGTCCTCAGCGAGTAGAAAATCAATATGGAACAATTAAGCTTGCAGCGTGACGAAGTGGTGTCGCAAAATAAACAGCTGGTACAGGTAATAGACGAAGCTTTCCAACTTGTCCTGGAGCTAACCATCCTAGCAGACATACCAGAAGAGGCGCACATCCATAAGTTAGCAACAGGGGTGTGTGAGGCATGGGAGGAAATGACAAAGGTTCAACTGAAGCTAAACCTTTAGATCGCCAAGCTGTGGTTAAAGGTATAGTCGTCCACCCCTCTCAAAGTCAGAGAATAGTGCTCTAGTACTATCACAATGGGACTGGACGAAATTGGCAGTGCAGTGCGAGACTGCACCAGCATGTTGGAAGAATCCTTTGAGATCCTCATAAATCTGCAGGAGGACCCCAACATCCAGCACTTAGAGACAGAAGCACAAGAACTCCAACAGCAACTGTATGATGGCGTCAAAGGAACTGTGCAGACGGTGGCCCTCACACAAAGGCTCGTGTGGATGCAACAAGCTAAAACGCTGAAAGAGAAGGTGGACGCAGCACAACACAAGGAAGCAATCGTGAAGGCATGCATTCAGCCTTGGATCGACGAGGCCTTGAACATCAAAGTAGAAATTGAAGGAAAGCTTGCACACATGCAGGGGATGCATGTATTGATGCAGAGAAGCACTTCTGACACAGAGGTCTTGGAACAACGTATGCAGCAGATCCAGCAAGCAGCAGCTCAGTACGTTGCTGACCTTGCTGCAGTTCGAGAATAGTTGGAGGGACTCCATGCAAAGATCTCCGAGCCAACAAAGTGACTAGAAGGCCAGTCATGACGTTTGTGTTGGGAGCCTGTTGGGCATGGAATCCCCCCAAGGCATGTTTTTGGGCTTAAAGCCCAAGTTTTGACCGAATCTTTTTGGAATAGCTCCGCGAGTTGTGGGCGTGGGGCGCAAAAGTATAATAGAGTCACAGGGTTGTCCACCCAATTTTTTGTAATGTAATGTTGGCTAGATAGACCTATCGGACCATGGGATTGTATAAATAGAGCAAGTCTCTAAGTGAAAAAGATAAATAACCAATAAAAAATAGATGAAAATCATGAGAATTCTAAGTGATTGAGTCGAAGTGTAAAGTGTGTCTATGGTTCACAGAGTAGGAGAAGGCTCTACAGATTAGTGCGCAGAGGCATAGTAGTCCGCAGCTGAGTGCGCAGACCCCTGCAGCTGAGTGTGCAGGACAGATCAAGTCTGTAACCATTGGGAGAATCCATAAAGAGAAGTTTTGCTATAATTCTGTGTATATTTTCCTGGTTTAATGCATGATTGGATATAATTTGCAAGTATATTGTTTATTTACTACACGATCGTGTATTAATGTTTTGTATTGCTAATTATAACTTAAGACATTCAAGTAGGCAAAGGTAATTAATTAACAATGGAAGATAAGTAAGATCTTGGGTAATGGTGCAAAGCATAGCACAGCCCCTGGTTAGGGTTGCGCAAATGAAGTATATCAGGCCGTGAGGAATGGAAAGTGCGCAAAGTGACCTGTGCGCAAGAACAAACCGAAGACCAATCATACATCTCATACATCTCAAGGGTGCAGAAACCTAGTTCTAGTGCCCTCCCATACTACTTTTGGTGAGACCTCAGTCCGCGCTCCGTGGACTGTTGCCGAAAGGGCCAATACTACAGGGATTTGTTTAGCTAATTAACTCCGAACCTGGGTCAGGCCCCTACAAGCCAACAGATTCATCCTTGAGGATTGTGCAGTTTTGAAGGTTTGGTTTTCCACTTGGTAATAGGCTAATCATCCACAAGGAAAAAAGAAAGGAAATAGGATTTTGGAGGGCAGAGAGGAAGGCTGGAGAGAAGCCAAGATTTCCTGTGAGCATCTGTGAGGATTATATTGAGAGCTGGATAGTTGTGAGAGTTAAGGATTTGTATAATTCCTATGTATTTCCACCATGTATTATAATACCATAGTGTGGCACTTTTAGCTGAGGCTTTCCCCAAAGTATTTTCATGTGTATTGTGCCATTGATTCTTCTTCTTCTAGTTATATATTTCAACTCGATCTTTAAGCTTCCACAAATTGATAGTAGAAGTAGGTTATAGTATTCTGCTTTGATTTATATTGCATTATCAGGTTAACCTATCACAAATTTTCTACACCAAGCATAATGATAACTAGTCTAAAATCAACTAAAAACAAATTTAAATCATAAAGATAGATCCCTCTCTAAAGCTGGAAGTGCTAGATCCCAGCTTCAAAAGTGGTTTGATGTTGTCCAGTTTATTTACTCCCTCAACCTCAAAAATACAGAACGATAATAGAGTAATAGCATGTATATTCACCCTGCATGTAGAATATTTAGGAGTGTAACAAGTTGTCCTCAAAGCCCACAAGTTCCATTCCTATTGAAATACGTCTCTGCAAAAAATAAACTTGGGGCACAATTATGACATCGATAGATGAAAAGGGTAACTGGTAGGGGAGGTAGAAATAGAAAAGATATTGGAAAAAGTTTGCAATCGGATTAGGAGATGAGGTTATCATTCACATGTAGGTAATATACCTAAGATAAGGAGATTCTGTGGGATACCCACCTATTACAGGGAAAAGTGTCTATGCAGAATTGCTAATCCCACTAAGGCGTGGTAGATACATGTTATAGACATTTTTGTGCCCTACAACCCCAAGCATGAAATGTCCATAAACCAAGGGCTCCTAAGTCCCTAAAAGTGTTGTTCTAACCCCTAAAGGAACAAGGTCAACAGATTACAGCTTCTCCCAGAAGTTCTCCATGAGAAACTACTCAGAATTGGTCAAAACAGGATCATTGCAGCTGCTCCACTGGCTAAGTGCATTGCATCTCACCTAAATACACTATGAGGGTGCGTTGCATTTCAAAATTCCCTTCTGTGGGGTGCGATGGGCGAGAAATGACAAATGGCAATGTCATTCCGCGAGGTGGAGAGGCAATGGAAGCTTCCAGAATCTTCTCCTGTGACACTTGCCTTACTGAATTCAACCAAGGATGAGTAAGAGGCCCTCAGTCTCCAAGTGGAAGCAAGAACTGTCAGAGAGAAGACACTAATCAAATCACAAGCTGACTCATCCCCCTTACAGATATCTATATATGGATCCCTCATCCCAGAGATCCAGAGGCTGAAATTTTGCATATTGTAAGGAATTGATGTTGGTTTCTACAGACAAACATCAGATTGTTGGGTGATCTAAGCTTTGTTTGAGGTGAAGAGGGGCTTCTTTGCTGGGAGGTTGATGCTGGGTCGGAACAACTGGTTGTAACTCCTCCTGGCTCTTTTCTTGTTTATCAATAAAAGCTATTTGAGTTTTCCTCCATGCTTTTGTATCATTGATGCTTGTTACATTTGTATGGTCAATTTACATCTGATCCTAGATTGTTTATGATTATAGATCCATGTCTTTGTATAGTGCTATGCTTCTGTGATCTTACAGGTACTTTGTGAAGTTGGGCGTGCAAGGGAGCAGGTAGCTGAGGACTATCAAAGAAGAGAGGGATTGAATCAAGGGATTAGCGCAAGACAGAGGTTGGTCTTTCTGTTCCTCTCTATCTATAATTCATAAAGGAAAAACATAAGTAGCTTTTCTCTGTTTGTTTCTAAGGTAGTTGTCACACCTTAGTGGGATAGAGCAGTTCTATATAAACACTTTTCCCTGTAACACTACCTTAGAAACAAACAAAGTAAAACTACTTTCGTTTTCCTTTATGAAAGATAGACGAGAGAATAAAGGAGACCAACCTCTATCTTGCGCTTGACTCCTTGCTCGATTCCTCTCTCTTCTGATAGTCCTTTGCTGCTTGTTTTCTGGTATACCTAGCTTCACAGAGTACCTGTAGAATCAAAGAAGCATAACACTATACAATAACATGGATCTACTATCATAAACAATCTAGGATCAGATGTAAATTGACCATACAAATGCATAAAACATAAATGACACAAGAGTATGGAGGAAAACTTGAATAGCTTTATTGATAATCAAGAAAGAGCCAAGAGAGTTACAACCGGTTGTTCTGACCCAGCATCATCCTCTCAGCAAGTGATCCCTTCTTCACCTCATGCAAAGCTTAGATCACCCAACACTATGATGCTGCCTCAAGAAACCAACAGCAATTCCTTACAAGATGCAAAATTCCAGCCTCTGGATCTCTGGGATGAGGGATCCATATATAGATATCTGTAAGGGAGATGAGTCAGCTTGTGATTTGATTAGTGTCTTCCCTCTGATAGTTCTTGCTTCCACTTGGAGATTGATGATCTCTTACTCATCCTTGGTCGAATTTAGAGAGGCAAGTGTCACAGGAGAAGTTTCTGGAAGATTCCATGCTTCTCCACCTCGCAGATTGACACTGCCATTTGTCTCTTCTCGCCCATCGCACCCCATAGAAGGGATTTTTGAAATGCAACGCACCCACTGAGTGTACTTAGGTGAGATGCAATGCACTTTGCCTATGGAGCAGGTGAAATGATCCTGTTTTGACCAGTTCTGAGTAGTTTTTCATGGAGAACTTCTGGGAGAATATGTAATCAGTTGACCTTGTTCCTTTAGGGGTTGGAACAACATTTTTAGGGACTTAGGAGCCCTTGGTTTATGGACATTTTATGCTTGGGGTTGCAGTGCCCAAAAATGTCTATAACAGTTTCCCCCTAAAGCATGAGGTCGTTAATCTTTTTTGATGTCGGGTGAAATGCTTTATCATGAGGATCTGAAGTTCTTTCAAGCTGGGAGGAGACCTGTAATAAGATACAATACAATACATTATCTTCATAATATTTTCATGATCTAGCTGAGGCGGGCATTCCCATGCTCAGCTTTATAAATTCATTTTCATGTACATAGGACAGACAATCGTCTGAGTGTAGACTGATGATTCTAGAGGAGCCATCATCCCATAGATTGGATGATTATCTGTGCAGCAATGATGTACATTTGATGTCTTTATTTTCCTGAATATATATCGTAGCCCAGATGGATGAAACTAGATCTGGGGTCTTCAATCTCGTTCGATCTTCACTCAAAGTACAAGTCGATCCATGTGAGAGATGTTCTGGAGTCGAACATGGAAAGACATCGCCTGATTACTAGCCAGTGATGTAAGTTGTTAACATGCGCAAGAGGAATCACCAATAATTATAATGATCCTCAAGGTACTACAGTACAATTCACATGGTGTGAATAAGGGACTTGGCGTCGAACACCACGCAAAATATTTCGGTGGAAGGCCATTGATGTAAACCTGTCGCCGGAAGTGAGAAACTTGCCATTGAGGCATGCAAGCTTCAAAGTACTTAAAGGGGTGTCCCTAGATCGACTTCTTGGATAATGAGCTGATGTCGACAAGAAGCGATCCATCATAGGAGGGCCTTAATGAATCCCACATCAATGACACGGAACGGATAAAATGATTTTAATGGAGGTGAAAACGATTTGGTGATATAAGGTTCAGGGTGGCAGTCATGAAAGAATGGAGCGTAAATGTATTGCAGCGGGTGAGACACAGGTGAATTCTCTGAGTTACTTCTCTTGAACATATCGGTGACACCGACATGATGGATTGGTAGCATTAACCCCAAATGTGGATGGTGTGATGTGACCATGGTGATGTGACCGGTGAATGAAACAACCCAACCCGACTTGGATGCAGAGTGAAAGTGTCATGTTCAAGAGTGACTTGCTACCAACAAAGTTTCTTCAAGTTTTCTTCCTAAGTTTTCCCCAGTCATTGCTGACCAGTACCTCTTTATTTTTGTCAAGCTTGAGGAGGATAACATATGCTTGTTCTATAATTTTCCCTTCGGGCAAACCCATCGCTATGTTTTAACGAGCCTAGCGATAGTGAAACTTGTTCTTGTCTGCTATGGACAAGTTTGTCGCTATTAGGTTTTAACGAGTTTAACGACAAAGATAACTCGATCCTTTTCAATTTTAGAGAGTCTGAAAAGGGACGTAAAGGAAACTCCAAAAATCCTTTTTCGTCATCTAATCCCTTAAGTCCGAAAAAGTATAAAACAATACAGAAGGGATGAATTTTCGACACTTTTAACGAGCGAAATAAAACAAGTGCTCGATCTTTTTGTGTAATAATCCCTCAGGACCAAAAATATTAAAATCTAAAGGAGGGATAGCACTTCCGATCCTTTTAACGAGCTAGAGAGGCCAATGGCTCGACAATCTTTTCATATTTTATGAGTCAATTGAAAAGAGCTTAAAGGAGACTCGTCTTTGAGGAACGAGTGATAAAATTGGGTAGCAGCTGATTCCAGGTAAGGTTTGGAATTTTCCAATCACGGCAGTGTTACAAGGATGGCTAATAGGATCACTCTTCGCAGCTGTTCCTCAAAAGGGGTAAACAATCAAATGGAGGTGAATGATCGGCCAATATAAAGTGGAGGTGATGATGAGAACATGACCAAGCCTTTAAAGGCTGAAGTACTACATTCACGATGGTTATTTACCGGGAATTGGCTCATTTTTTATTGAGCTTAAACACTGGGGGAAACATTTTCTCATTACTTATGTTTATTTTTTAACGAGCATGAAGTCCGCGTTAAAACTGCTTGATTAATCCAGTCGTATAATAAGGATGTCTCATATATAAAAACGACAATTTTTCAAATCTTTGCCCCACATCCTTTCTTTATGCAAGTTAGGAAACGACCAATCCTACGAGTTTAAAGGGTTAGAGGACCTACAAATATAAAAAATAAATGGTTGCTCTTTGCTTGCACACCAAAAGGTTTGCATGCCCCCAGGTATAAAATAGAGTTTCAAGGTCACCTCTCAATCTACCGACAAAACATTTGTTTCATCAGGAAAGTTTTACCTCTTTCAGGTTACCAAAGATTGTTCTATCTGCACTGCAAACAAAACACTTCTTCAGTGATGCCTACCAAAATAGACAAAGGCGAGTGGTGCAGACGCCTCCACCCACATAACTTTGACAAGGGAATCTTATTCCAGTCCAACCCCTTTTCCAATCACGGACGGGAGTGTCAGACTAGTCATATAGCTCTCGCGGAAGCCTATCCTATATCTGAAGTTTTCCTGTTGAAGCAGACCAGGGTGCATGCCCCCTGGGTTTCAGTCATGTCCCCCGAATCACTCGCGCTCATCAGGTGGACGGACTGGGGATTGATGAGACATTCCTTGCGTGAAAAGACCATTCAGGGATGGTATATGACTATTTGCCATGTGTGAACCGGGAAATGAAAGCTGGTCTACGAGCTTGAACACTCTTCCTTCATGCGGAAAACACATTACTCTAAAGAGTGATGAGACAATGGCTCCCATGCAATAAATATAGTCTCGTACAAGGATTAGATTATAATCCAGGGGTCCTTGGACTACCATTACGTTCATGTGAACGGTTTTCCCTCTCAATGTTATGGGCACATTGGGAAGGATCCCTAATGGTTGACTGGTTCCTTTATCAAAGCCTGTTAGATTTCTCATCTCAGGCAAAAGCGATGGCGAACCAAGCGCTTTCCAAGCAGTCGAGGAAAGGATACTCACAGAAGCCCCTGCCCCTTCATCTATGATGGTGTTGGCCATAACCATTCTATATACTTGAGCAATGATTCAGAATGGTACACTAGCCGGTAAACGGGGTTTGCCTAGCTGATTCCAGTCGAAGGAAACAACTAGGTTGCTTGGAGGTGGAACTGAATAGACGGCCGGGTATGACTCTGACGAACTTCCTTCCTGCGATAAAGGAATGGGTAAATTGCTCCCATGTTCATCGGAGTCTGTGCTTACGAAAATAATTTGGACGATGTCATCCTTGTTCTCTTCGGTGACTGTATCATCTGAAGATGGAACCTCTGAAGGCAAGACCGGGTCAACTGCCACCTCGACCTTTTGAATTTCGTCTGGTATGGGTTCAGATGGTTTATCTTCAATGATAGACGCTTTGGCCGACCACCTGGGCGGGTCAACCGGATTTTCAACTAGTGACGGACTCGGCAAGAGTTTCTTATATCCAGGAGGAAGTCGTAACAGTGAAACTAGACGATCATCCAAAACTCTTTTAGCCTTAGTCTAAGAAGGGACAACGGTGGACGGCATGATCGCCTTCACACAGTTTACAAGGAAATTTGCACTTTCCTTTTTGTCCAAGGACTTCACTTTCACTAGTCGACGGTGTGCTTTCAACATGATCATCAGAGGTTGACGACACCAGGTTGTGCAAACGAGGAGACTAGTCCCTTAAGATCCGAGGGATGCAGGGACAATCTCTATGATAGTGGTCTCCTTTGCAAATGACACATGGCGATTTAGGCCTGGTTGGTGCAATGTGCGGATTTTCTCTATACGATGCTTGGTTGCCCCTTTTCGCCTTTGGCTCCTTCTTATTCTTCTCTTTCTTCTTCTTTTCCTTCTTCTTCTAAGGCACTTGACTTTTGGCTTTACCAGCCTCATCAAGCGAAGAGGAAGGAGGAGAGGAAGAATTGGACGAAGTAGATGGTTGGGAGGTAACTCTGGAATTGTCTAGTTGCTGACTCGATTTTTCAGGAATTGCAGTGTTCTGAACGACGGAGGTTGAGAAAAGCCATACGGGCAAACCAATCGTCAATCCTGGAAGTGACAATGTGGCCATGTGGGGTGCACCAACATCTCCACAAGAGGAGAAGGGACTAGGATTTCCTCCAAGGGGAACTCCTTGATTGGTGGACTCCATTCTCTCAACCTAAGACCAACATAGGAAAGGTGGTGATTATTCCGTTTAAAATAAATTTTAGACACTTTGACACAACTTGTTTTTTCAATTTTAAAGAGTCGAGAAAAAACAAAAGATGACTCTAGTCACCTTCAATTTTTAATGAGCCTGAAGTGACAAGTGCTCAGATGGACCATTTCCGTTAAGGAGTCTGAAAAGGAATGAAAGGGACTGCTCTGGAAATCTAGGCAGATGGATTACCAAACCAATTGCAAAACTGCAGAATACCTTTTACGGTACGGCAGTCAATATTCCCAAATGTTGTGTTCAGTGCATTGCGATCGATAGGGCGGCAGACATGGCTTCCTATGGATAAAGGATTAAGCCTATTGTGGTCTCCCAAAATATACTCGATGGTACGTGGGAGCACAAGTCCATACTGGCACTTATCGTCTCAAAGTGGAGGAATCACCCAACCAACAATGAGAACAACAGTTACTAGGCTTTACAACGCCGGAATACGTCTCTAGCTTAGACTTCTAGATGTTGTGCGTTAGGTTCCAAAGCGTTGTTAGATTCATTAAATTTATTTTATAGTTGATCTTGCTTAAGAAATTTGCATTTCAAGTTCACCACGTGATGTAGATGTACAATTCCTAAAATGCAATCTAATATGATAAACAGTCTTTTTATCTTCTTTGTGCAATGAAAATCCTAGCTACTAAGGAAAGAGAGACAGTATTCTTTCAACAAAGAGTAAAGAGCACACACTATATGCACTGTCCTAAATCAAACCAATCAAACAGTCTAAATGCAAATGCACATGCATGTATTTGTTTTCAGCCTTCTTAATATGTGAATGATAAAAAGAAAGCTAATGCGCAAATCTGAATTACTTCTCAAAGCAGCAATTACTAACAAGTTTCTTTTCAAAATCAAAATGAAGACAATGACAACACTTTGCGATTTGGAAATGAAAACTTGCTTTCGACACTATAAAAACTACTAATTCAGATCAAATACAATAGTAACAGGGTAATCGACTATCAAGAGCAATCAGACTCTCTTATATGACTAAAAAAGACACTTGCGACACTTTCAAATCAAGAAACGACAGTACAATTACATTACTTTTTTGCAAAAGAGAACTGAAAATGACTCAAAAAATACACAAAAACATTTACAGTCCTTTGCACATTGGAGGCGGAATAACAGCAAGGAAAGGGGTTTCAAACAGATGTGTACTGACTACAGGCAGCAAAATTCTTGAATAGATCTGAAAAGAGTGAACAGAAACCAAAATTCAGGAACAATGCCTAGTCTGATCAGTGCACTTGTAACATAGTGAATTTGAAATGCAGCGCACCTACTACACTCGGGAAGTGTGCTGAATTTGAGATTCACAGAACAGACAGTGTGCTGGACCATAAACAAGACTTTGCTTGGGTTCCAGGTCACAGTTTTCAGTTCAGTTCAGGGATTTTGGCCGAGCAAGTGGTAATCAGTAAATCAACAATAGGGGTAGATCTAAGGAGGTTACTAGAGCTACCACAAGGGCAATTAGAGAGTTTGTAAATCAGTTGTTTAATTCATAAACAAAACCCAGAGATTGACTGAAGCGACATTTATCTACTTTGCATTTGCATAGCAAATGCAGTTCGAAAGCTACCTGGCTCAACTTCAGGCTCTGTCTGTAAGTTTATAAAGTAAACAAATGTAGATAGACAAACAACCTAGTCACTCCCCAATGGAGTCGCCATTTTGTTACAGGGAAAAGTGTCTATGCAGAACTGCTAATCCCACTAAGGCATGGTAGCTACCTTAGAAACAAACAAAGTAAAACTACTTTTGTTTTCCTTTATGAAAGATAGATGAGAGAAGAATAAAGGAGACCAACCTCTGTCTTGCGCTTGGCTCCTTGCTCGATTCCTCTCTCTTCTGATAGCCCTTTGCTGCTTGTTTTCTGGTATACCTAGCTTCACAAAGTACCTGTAGAATCAAAGCAGCATAGCACTATACAAGAACATGGATTTACTATCATAAACAATCTAGGATCAGATGTAAATTGACCATACAAATGCATAAAACATAAATGACACAAGAGTATGGAGGAAAAATTGAATAGCTTTATTGATAATCAAGAAAGAGCCAAGAGAGTTACAACCAGTTGTTCTGACCCAGCATCATCCTCTCAGCAAGTGAGCCCTTCTTCACCTCATGCAAAGCTTAGATCACCCAACACTATGATGTTGCCTCAAGAAACCAACAACAATTCCTTACAAGATGCAAAATTCCAACCTCTGGATCTCTGGGATGAGGGATCCATATATAGATATCTATAAGGGAGATGAGTCAGCTTGTGATTTGATTAGTGTCTTCCCTCTGATAGTTCTTGCTTCCACTTGGAGATTGATGATCTCTTACTCATCCTTGGTCGAATTCAGAGAGGCAAGTGTCACAGGAGAAGTTTCTAGAAGATTCCATGCTTCTCCACCTCACGGATTGACACTACCACTTGTCTCTTCTCACCCATTTCACCCCATAGAAGGGCTTTTTGAAATGCAACGCACCCACTGAGTGTACTTAGGTGAGATGCAATGCACTTTTCCTATGGAGCAGGTGAAATGATCCTGTTTTGACCAGTTCTGAGTAGTTTTTCATGGAGAACTTCTGGGAGAAGCTGTAATCAGTTGACCTTGTTCCTTTAGGGGTTAGAACAACATTTTTAGGGACTTAGGAGCCCTTGGTTTATGGACATTTTATGCTTGGGGTCGCAGTGCCCAAAAATGTCTATAACACCACCACTAAACAAAAACCCTCATCACACCAAATCCAAGAGTTACTATTTAAATTCTAATAATAAAAAACAATAATCTAATTTTAAGGTTACAAATAAGCCAAACACCAAATTGATGTATAAGACTCCTTCATAATGCATACTCTACCCTCTTTGGATTTGAACATGTGACATCTTAGGAGGAAACACATGCTCTTAACCATTAGGCATATTTTTAATATCTATTTTATTAAAAAAAAATTGTTTAACTCACTAGATGTTGAATAATTGACAACAATTTGTTATGTTAAGGCACTCCCTTCTTTGAAGGTCATATATTTGAAACCCCATGGGTATAAAACATCCAACGTTATTATGGGTTAGTTTGGTTGAAGTTGGGTGTGATTAGAGGGGTATTTTAATGATGTAGATGCCCCTAGGTCATGGTTGCTAGTGTTCAAAATGAGTATATTGTTGTAATGGTTTTCATGAATGAGATGCCCCTAGGTCATGGTTTCTTATGCCAAGGCTAATTCTACAAGTCATGGAAAAAATAGCAAACTAAAAAACCATTTTTTTTTATTTAGTCAAATATATTTATGCTACTTGGGTTTTTCTTGAGTTTTTGGGAGATATGATCGTTATCCTCCCCACCGAGGTTCAGTTCCCATAAATGACATATTGAACTCAAAATGAGTATATTGTTATCATAATTGTATGTCATGTTGTTGACCAACTTCATAAACCTTGTTGGCGATCAACCTCATACCTTAATTCTCAAAATAAAAATAAAAAGTACTCAAAAAATTGCATCAACCTTTATAAATTTGAGGGAAAAGATCAAATACATTTATAATACATACATTTTAAAACTTATTTTTCTAATATAGATATATCTTTATACTTTATTCAACATTGAGCATATAAATGTTAATTTGGTAGCTTAGTTACAAATTCCAATCATGGGACTAGATTCCTCTCTCTAAGAGGACCAATTTTGACTTTTGAAGCACTTGATTTGGACAAGGGAAAGTGTATTTTTGAAGTGAATCCCACATGTGCACAAAAGGACAGGTTGGCCTTAAAAGGAAATTGGACACCCTTGGAAGCCTATAAATACAAGTCAAGTGACCCTCATTTGGACATCATCCTAAATCATCTTCTTGTTCTCTATTCTTTGGATTGGTTTGCACATGTTTGAAGTGAGTGTAGAAATTCCCACTGTACATCACTTGATAATGCAATATACTAAAGCAAAATACTTAATCTACTTCTACAACCAATTATGCGGAAGCTTAATCAAATTGAGCAAGATCAATTGAACACATATAACTGATAAGAAGAAATCAATCACACATAACACAGAAGAAATAACTAGGGGAAAGCCTCAGCCTAAAACCCCAACTCAGTATTATCATACAAGTGGAAATATAGTCTGGATTACAAAAAGAAACATCTCACAAGCTATCCTGCTCTCTATGCACTCCCTCTACTGCTCATAGACAGTCAAAAGCCTCAGCCTAAAACCCCAACTCAGTATTATCATACAAGTGGAAATATAGTCTGGATTACAAAAAGAAACATCTCACAAGCTATCCTGCTCTCTATGCACTCCCTCTCCTTTGCCCTCCAAGCCTCCTATTTATTTGCACAATTTTCCTTGGGGTCCAGTGCAGCCACTTGTGTGAATTGGCCTCTTCACACACTCACTAACCTCTAATCCAACTGCGCAATCCTGAAGGACATAAATCCTTCTCCATGGATGAGATTCTTTTATAGGAAAAATACATCCAACTGATAGTACACTGTCCCTCCTCTGATCTCAACTAGGTCTCTGTCTGAACTAACATGCATGAGTTATTTATGAGAGAATATTCAGTTATCTGAAGTGCAGCAGTGACATGCATGCATGCATTAACTAACTGAACTCACAATTAATTTCACAAATTGTTGGAACTAATCTAACTGGACTTAACTTAGTTAATTGAGCTAACTAATTACAACTCATCCTTATCTCTTTAAATGATGGATAAATTCCTCAATTATTAGAGAAACTGTTGCATGTCCTCTCATTGACTTCATGTTTGATTTTTCACAACTAATTAACTTATGGTGAATTAATTAATTTATTTTCAAACAACTGTTAAGTTCAAATTCGAATTTTATTTCCTATTTTAGTCCACGGTCTGGCTAAAATTGGAATCCATCCCGAACTGCTAAAAATAGAAATGCTATTTTTAGCACTTCCATTTTTCATTCCCTGTTGCTTAATCTAGCACTAGTACCCAAACTTTTATTTATAGCAGTGCTATTTTTAGCACTTCTATTTTTAGCATTTCTTGTTGCCATTTTCAACACTCCCTCTCAACAAGAAAGGAATTCAACTCGAACCTAATCCTATACCTTTGGAATGTTATGCATGCAACACTTCTACCAAGTGTGGCTGGTCCAGCAACTCTAGAAACAAAAAAAACTCCCAAATGACTTCTCTATTGGGCTAGAAACATACTCTGAAGCTGAAGCTCTACCTGCTGCTAACAAGTGCTCCCTCTCTGACCTCTGAGCTGCTGCAACACTCCATGCATCTCGCACAGTTGCACACCTCTCTATTCCATCCCGCACTGGTGCAACACTCCTATGCCTCTCGCATTGTTGCAGCCTACTAGCTCTACACTATCTTGGGACTCCTGCATTGTAGCTCTCTATGCTAATCCATCCGCATCTATCTCTACCCAATTAGCCAGTCCTGCTACTCCTTGTCAGGGCTCTTGTAACAATTTTGAATCAAATAGGTTGGGTACCTCAAGGATCCTACCCCTATTCCATCCTTCTTGGGACGATCACTCCACATCGCCCCACCTCCTACTTGGAGGTATGGATGCATGTGATCCCTCTGCCCACCTGGCTTGAAATTTCCCCTACTGGAGGTCTCTGCATGAGTGGATGCCTCCACTCTATCTCCTATTAGCTTCCCCAGTTATGGCTACTCCACAACCTCCTGAAGTTGCTTCACCAATCGTGGCTCCTCCACAATTGTCTGAGACTTCATCTGGCGCTGCATGTTGAGAGGTAATGTACTGTCCCTCTCAACCACCAAGTTTCCATCAGTTTCCTTGCTCCTTAAGGCTTTGCATGCATCTTGAACCTCAAGAGCATATAGGTTCTTGACCCATGAACCAATCTACTTCACCTGTCTAGTGATGATGTGTCTAAGGAAAACCTTTCCCTTACTGAAGACTACATCATAGCCGCTATCTTCCAGCATCGCGGTCGACACCAAATTTCTCTTCAATCCAGGTACATACTTGACATTGGTCAAGGTAATGCAAGCTCCATGCTCCCTCTGAAAAATAACCATGCCTACACCTAAGACACTATACTTTTCATCATTACCCATCGCTATGAGTATCTGGAGATCTTTCTCCTCCAAAGTACTGAACAAACTCTTGTCACCGGTCGTGTGGAAAGAAGCTCCACTGTCAAGAAACCAACCACTTCCCACCATGGATGAAACCATGCATGCGAACAGTGTGAAATCCAACTCGAACTGTGAGGCCAGTGCCTCACCTTCTTATCCTTCCACGGATCCCTTCTTGGATTTCCTCAGTGGACAATTTGTAGCAAAATGGCCCACCTCATGACAACGAAAGCATTGCACTTTTGATTTTTCAAACTTCTTCCCACGTTGGGAAGAAATGGATTAGGAAAGAGAATCCTTCCCCTTCCCCTTCTTTGCCTTACTCGCTAAGGCACAGTTTTCTTCATCCTCCATGTATGAAGAACCATATCTGGTGCTTCTTCTTATCTCCTCTTGCATTAGATTCGACCAAAGTCATTCCCAATCTGGCAGTTTTTCTCTTCCATTAACCGAGTCGTAGTAGCTATGCCATCTCTTAGGAAGACCGAGGAGTGCAAGACTCACCATGTCATCATTCGTTGTCTTGATCCCTACACTTCCAAGCTCATTCATGCATGTGGTGAGCTTGTTCAGATACGTACAGATTGTATGCCCTTTTCACACTTGATATTCCGAAGCTTGTCTTTCAGCGCCAGCTTCCTCTAATCGTTGCTATTATGATATAGATCTTTCAATGTTTTCCACATTGAAAATGGTGTCTCTTTCCCATGGAGGCTCGAGACAATGTGGTCTCGAACTCCCACTAGGAGGATTTTCCTTGCTCTAGCCACACATTTCTTTCATTCCGTCAATTGAGTAGCATCAATCAACTTGGGGACTTCATGATCAATGAAGTCCTTTAGACCATTATCCTCTAATACTGCCTCCATGCGATCCTTCCAGGCTATATAATTCAAGCTGCCATCAAGGGCATACACGAGTCTTAAACCACTGAAAGCCATAGGTGAAATAGAGATGTGATAAGAACTCGATTTCTATATTCAGGAACCAAACTTCAAACTTCTCCTTCTTGTATATTGTTCTTCACCTTGATCACCTTTGCTCTGATACCATGTAGAAATTCTCATTGTAGATCACCTGATAATGCAATATACTAAAGCAAAATACTTGATCTATTTCTTCAACCAATTATGTGGAAGCTTAATCGAATTGAGCAAGATCAATTGAACACATATAACCGATAAGAAGATATCAATCACACATAACACAAAAGAAATAACCAGGGCAAAGCCTTAGCCTAAAACCCCAACTCTGTATTATCATACAAGTGGAAATATAGTCTGAATTACAAAAGGAATCAGCTCACAAGCTATCCTGCTCTCTCTACAATCCCTCTGCTACTCATAGACAGTCAAAGGCCTCTCTCAAACCTTCTCCTCTACCCTCCAAGCCTCCTATTTCTTTGCGCAATTTTCCTTGGGGTCCAGTGCAACCACTTGTGTGAATTGGCCTCTTCACACACTCACTAACCTCTGATCCAACTACGCAAACCTGAAGGAGATAAATCCTTCTCCATGGATGAGCTTCCTTTATAGGAAAAATCCATCCAACTGATAGTGCATTGTCCCTCCTTTGATCTCAACTGGGTCTCTATCTGAACTGACATGCATGAGTTATTTATGAGAGAATATTCAGTTATCTAAAGTGCAAAAATTACATGCATGCATGCATTAACTAACTGAACTCACAATTAATTCCACAAACTATTGGAACTAATCTAATTGGACTTAACTCAGTTAACTGAGCTAACTAATTACAACTCATCTTGTCTCTTTAACTGATGGATAAATTCCTCATTTAATAGAGAAATTGTTGCATGTCGTCCCATAGACTTCATGTTTGATTTTTCACAACTAATTAACTCATGGTGAATTAATTAATTTATTTTCAAACAACTGTCAAGTTCAAATTCGAATTTTACTTCCTATTTTAGTCCAGGGATTGACTAAAATTGGAATCCATCCCGAACTGCTCAAACTATCAATGGTATTTTTATCACTTCCATTTTTCATTCCCTATTGCTCAATCTAGCACTAGTACCCAAACTGCTATTTTTAGCAATGCTATTTTTAGCACTTCTATTTTTAGAATTTCTTGTTGCCATTTTCAACAGTGAGTTTGTGAATTTGGTATGTATAGGTTTTAAATTGTAGGGTCCAAAGCTCGCATGTTTGGATTAGAATTCTGGTTTGTAGCCATGGGGTTGACACGAGAATTTTTTGGTTGTAGCTGCATGCACACAGTCCTATCCGTGTGGCCAGAATGTTTCATCTGCACACATGATCTCTCTCGCCATGTAGATGGGACCTAGAGTTTCATTTTTATAGGTGACTGCAGTTGACCACAATTGACCACAAACTAGAAAAGTTAACTTTGATCAGTATTGTTGTTGGGATCATATTTCTAGATTTTTTTAGTGTATTTTTTATGAATAATTTTGTATTGGATCATTGTACTCTCTGTTGAACATTTTATCACAATCTAATAGAAGAATAATTTCAAAGGGTTTTCCCCCTTGTAGGGTTTTTCCCTAGTCTTTGACCAAATTAGTGTCTCTTGTTGAGGTTGTTGATTGTATCCTATTGTCATTGCATTACTATTATATCTTCAATTATTATTGATTTATGAAAGAGTTAATTTTATTGAAAATATTTCTAATTGAAGAATTGAATTGGGCTAAAGTAATTGAAGCAATATAGAAAAGTGGTAAAATTAACATGGTATTAAAGCTACTATGAAGGAAAATCCCAAAGGAGACAAGATTTGAAGCAATCATCCTTGGAAGAGTTGAAGGAGCCTATCTAATTAAGTCAATATGTTTACCTCTTACTTCAAAGGAAAATGAGAAGTTCGGTAACTCATCTAACTTTGCTGCTTGTAAGATCATGTTGGAAATCATAGTTGATGACAATGATGTTTGGGAATGCATACAAGGAAAATTACATGAGCCTCCAGAGAATGCTTCAGTTGCTGCCAAGAACAAGTACAACAAGGGTAAGTTAAAAGAAAAGAAAATTATAGTTGATGGTTTACAAGATCATTTACTTGCATATGTTGGAAATTTGAAAAGTCTAAGGATATGTATGATAAGCTAGCTGGCATTTATGAAGTCAACTATTTGAATGAAATAATATCCTTGAAAGATCAACTTAAAAATATGAATATGAATAAGGGAGAGTTTGTGAAATCCTTCATTATGAGGATATCTCATCTTCGAGATCAATTGCAGAGAATTGGGGAAACCGTGTCTGGCAAGGAATTGGTGGTGGTAATCCTTAGAGGTCTCCCTCCTATTTGGTAAACCTTCATTACCACTACAATAAATAGCAATTCTTTCCCATCATTTGATGAGCTCATTGGAAAACTCACTCAAGAATAATCAAGGATGATCTCAAGAGGCAAGTTAGAAAAGCAGGAAGAAGGAGAGCCGGCTTCTTTCGTCACTCATAACAAGAAGAATAAAGGAAAAGGAGGTCCATCAAGTTTAAGAAATCCCCCTCTTCAATACTCAAATATAAGGAATGGAAGAGATAAGTAAACATTTCACATTGAATGCTACAATTGTCACAAGAAAGGTCACCATGCTCAAGATTTCCATGAGAAGAGAAATGGCCCATGCTACAACACTAGAAGCAACAATAACAAGTTTAATAATTGAACAAGAGGAGGTGATCGAATGAATTATCATAATGGAAGAGATAAAATAAGAAGAATAGATGTTCTGAGTGATCATGAAGAATACCACCATCCTCAAAAGAAGTCAAGAAATACCACGTATGAAAGTAATGCTACAAATCAATCTAGTTTTTTTCTTATTTCTGCACTTTCTAGTTCCTCTCCTCCAGATACTTACGATAGTTGGTTGGTTGATAGTGGGTCCTCTCATCATTTATCTATGTATAAGGAGGTTCTCTCTAATTTGATATAGAGGGAGCCAAGTTTAAATATTATCCTTGGATATAACTCCACTCATCCCATTAAGGGCTTTGGGTCTATTAAATTTCATCTAGATTATGGGGAGTCTATTTTTGCACATGATGTGATTTATGTTCCAAGGTTGAGAAGACAAAGGGATGAGGGTTTCATTAATCAAGGGTAAATTACTTACCTGGCCGATGGGATCCCCTATGAGTGATTCTTTCACATTGGGATCTAGATTTGAAGGACTCTATAGAGTCACTAGAAGACCTCTTCTAGCAATGGTTCATGATACTAATCATCAAAGCGATCTATGGCACTGAATATTGGCCCATCTACATTATGATGCTCTTCAAAAATTAAAGAAAATGGTCTCTAGAATTCTCAATGTTCAAGCCCAACATGATGGAGTATGTCCTAGATGTGCCAGTGGAAAGAAGACAAGGGGACCATTCCCCTCTAGCGAGAACAAGATGAAATACATCCTCCATCTCATTCATTCTGACATATGTGGTTTGATGCTCGTACATTCACTTGGTGGCCATCTCTACTACATTACCTTCATCGATGATTTATCAAGGAAGACTTGGATATATTACTTGAATCATAAGGATGAGGCCTTCAATTTGTTCAAAGACTTCAAGGCTTTGGTTGAAAATCAAACAGGGAAGAAAATTAAGATCTTCAGGTCTGACAATAGTGGAGAGTAAATTTCAAATGAATTCATATATGTTTTCTAAGGGAAGGCATCAATAAAGAGGTGATTGTTCCCTATAATCTCAAACAAAATGGAGTGGTTGAGAGAAAGAATAGGTTTATTGTAGAAGTCGCATGAGCCATGCTCCATGATCAAAATCTGTTGAAATTCCTTTAGGGAGAAGCAAAAAATGCAACTGTATACTTTCAAAAAAGGGTGCCTCATAAAGCATTAGACAACAAGACTCCTAAACTATTTATAGGTATCAATCCTAACATTGGTCACTTCTGTATATTTGGTTTCCCCATATATTTCCATGTGTTGAAATACAAAAGAAACAAGTTGGAAGCCACTAAAATAAAAGGTGTGTTCATTGGGTATTGTGAAGATTCCAAAGAATTTAGAATATATATTCTTAGTCAAATGAAGGTTGAAATTAACATGGATGTAAGATTCAATGGATATGTTTCCCTTGGGAAAGAAAGGGACCTTCCTTCACCTCCTTCTATGAAGGAAAGTGATGATACAAATATTCTAGAAGATCTTTCCATGCTTGAATCTGAGAGAGACATTGTTGATGATCCCATGGAACCAATTGACCCCTTGGATCCTCCTTCATGTGATCCCCCTGTCAGGAAAAGGCCGCTTTGGCTTTGTGACACATTATAGGATGTCTAGAGACTCATTCCCGCTAGAAGGACTTTTAGAGAAAGTAAGAAACCATATAGGTGCCAAGGGTATGTTGTAGAAATGAGCAATATGATTCAAGATGAGCCTCCCACCTTTAAAGAACTCGTGAAAGTGCAATTTTGGAAGGATGTTATGGTCGAAGAGTTTGAATAAATTATTAAGAATTATGTATGGGATGTTGTGTCGACATTAAAGGGGAAATCTGTCGTGACTTCAAAATGGTTATTCAAGATTAAGCATGGAGCCAATGGAAATATTGAGAAATATAAGGCAAGGTTTGCGGCAAGAAGATTCTCCCATAAAGAGGGAGAAGATTATGATGATATATTTTCTCTTGTGGCTTGATACACCACCATTGATTCGACAGTTTCCCTTGTTGAAATTCATGGATGGACCCTTCATCAGATGGATGTAAAAACAACATTCCTCCATGGCATGTTACAAGAAGAAGTTTACGTTGAGCAACCACAGGTATTTGAAGTAGAGGGCCACATGACACATGTCTTCAGTTTGAATAAGGAATTGTGTGGCTTGAAGCAAGCCCCTATAGCATGGTATGCCCACATAGATAGTTACCTAATGAATTTGGATTCACAAGTCTAAGTATCGTTGATCCAAACATCTACTTCAAGGTGGTCCAAGGTATGCCATTGATTTTAGTTTTATATGTTGATGATCTTTTTCTGACAAGCAGTGATCCCCTAACAATCATGTGTAAGAGGGAGCTAGAATTTGAATTTGAGATGAAGGACCTTGGACTCATGCACTACTTCCTAGGCCTTGAGGTGTGGCAAAGGCTCGGTGAGATTTTCCTTTCACAAGGAAAATATGTTGTGAAGTTATTGGAGATATTTGGAATGATAGAATACAAGTCCCTGCCCACACTGATGGAAATGAATTTCAAGAAGCTATGTGGAGAAGTTGCAAGACCCAATTTGGTGAATCCATCTGAGTATAGACAGTTGATTGGAGCTCTGATGTTCTTAGTGAACACTTGTCCGAACATATGTTATGCAGTGAACATGTTGATTAAATTCATGATAGAGACTCTCCATGTACACTGGATTGCTTCCAAACACATTTTGAGATATTTGCATGGGACAATCACCCTTGGTTTGAGATATTCTACTGAAGATGTTCAACTACATGGATATACTGATGTTGACTGGGTAGGAAATGTTGTTGACATGAAGAGTACTTATGGATGTTGTTTTAGCCTTGGATCTACCATGATATCTTGGATGAGTAGGAAACAAAAGTTTGTAGCTTTGAGTACAGTCAAGGAAGAATATATTGCCACTAGCATGGCTAGTTGTGAAGAAGTTTGATTGTGGAAGATCTTTGGAGAGTTGTTTGTGGATGTTCTAGACACTATAGTGATATATTGCGACAACAAGAGTGGGATTCGATTGAAAAAAAAATCCCATATTTCATGACAATTCCAAGCACATAGAGATAAGATATCATTATATGATAGACATGGTACAAACAGGAGCCGTTAAACTCCATCACATATTGATTAATTAGAAGGTTGCAAATATTCTCACCAAGGCTTTACCAAAAGGGAAGTGCTTGGTCTTCAGAGAGAAACTTGGACTGATAGATGTGACCCCTCTAAATGAGGGGCTTCACTGATCAAGAACATTGAGCATAGCTCTTCCCTCCAAGGTTGAGCTCCCAAGGTGGGAATGGAGCATTGAGGGCTCTTGGGGTTGACAAATCTCTAGACAATAGGGTATCTCCCTTATTTGTCACCCACAGGATGTGTGAGTTCCTTTTCCATTTTGACAAGTCGGGTATCTCCCCCTATCTTGGTCTATGGAAAGTATACCTCAGTTGGCATCATACCCCCAAGTTAGGCTTGTTCGGATTGTCCCTCCCCGTCTAGCCAACGAGTTGAGGAGTCATGGGGGTGTGTGATCCTTACCTTTGGTAAGTCGAATATCTCACCCAAGCTCATATTATGATATAGTGTTCTACCACACGATTCTTGTGGGTCATTATTGGGAATATTAGCAGGCAATAGGATGGATGTAATCCTTACCTATTATATAGCAAGTGGTATCTCGCCCATTGATTGCATCATGGGATGGTTGTGATCCTTGCTTGGTAAGTTGTATCTCTCATATTTCTTGATGAGATTACTTAGGGTGTGTCACACGGAATCTGTCAAGGGTGCGGACACGACTGACCTTCCTAGAAGTCTAAGACATTCTAATGACAAACAAGACAAAATGGAGTGATCTTTCTCTAAATACACCTTTTACAACATGAAAACTACAAGTGTTTAGGCTTACCTTATTCCAAAACGCTGTTGTTGAAGTCCGTTCTTGACGATCCGGATGAGCTCCTCCTTCAAGTCAATTCCTGCAACCACAAACAATCAAACAATTACCAAGCACTTGCATTTCATATAATAAAACATATATTCAACATGCAGACCAAGGAACACATGAAATAACTCATTAACACAAGCTATTGAGAAAAATAAACCAGTTTGTATTAATAACGAAACAAAGAAACTCTTACAACCTGGCCTTGGTGTTGTGCAAGTTCCTCCCAGGGTCCATCAAGGGTTTTCCTCTACTTTGACAAAGCTCACCCTCTCCCAAGTAGAATCAAGTGAAGACAATCTCTCCTCACAAAGGCTCTAATGGAAGACCTAAATCCTGCAGCATTTACCCAAAGAAAATGTATAGCTCCAACCTCCTCTCCTTCTGGCTCAATGCCTTTATTTATAGTGCTGTAAAGAGGTTATTCAGGTCCACTATCAATGGGATCATCCCCCTCTATGGGTGGGATAGCTCCCTTATTGATGGGATAAGTTCCCCCTTAATAGAGATACATGAACCAACTGGAGGCGCATCCATTTCATCAAACCGACCTCTAGAATGTTCTAGAAGTAACCACAAGTAACTTTTTCAAGATAAAACTCGCGCATTTTGCCTTTTACAGAGGGACGCACCTGTCCCTTAACATACAGAGCGTCTATGGACGCGGATTTTGTGAACATGGTCAGCGTCCCCGCAGGTAAGGCTAGAGAGAACCTGCGACCCCAGAGATAAACATAATTTTTACAAGACTTTCTCTCTTCTTTGAGTTTGAGATGGATAACAGAGGCATGAGACTTGCCTAAGAGGGTAGCATGACTTGTTGATTTGAGCCATACTAACTGTAAGTAGTCAAGGTGACATTTTTTAGTGTAACAGATTGCCCCCTAAAGTGCGAAGCCTGGAATAGAATAGGGTTTTGTAATTCTAGGAAGGGTGAAGCGCTTTATCATTTCAAGGATTGCCTTGTGGATGGCCTGGTTGGAACCTGCAATTTTCAACACAAAATACATGGATAAGATTATATCATCACTGAGGTAGGCATTCCCATACTCAGATTCAAAACTTTAACTAATGGACTAACTATCCTGATACAGGAATGATCTTGCAGTACATTATTTTTATAGACTTTTGTAGACACAGTATGGACGCAGCCATCTGTTTATGATAAGTCTACATAGACAATGAATACAAAACTCCTCGCAGCCTGGATGGTAGAAACTAGATCCAGGGTCTTCACTTCTACTTCCCGAATTGGTACGATTCTAGCCATGTGATTAAATGATTCGATGTCGAACATGGTAGAAACCACTTGATTACCAGTCAATGATGTAAACTGTTAACAAGTGTGAGAGAAACCACCAGTAATGTCAATGGTTCTCAAAGTACCAAGCACAACCCGTGAAATGTGAATAGATGTTTTGATGTCGAACACTTCACGGAATCCTCTGATCGAAAGTCAATGATGTAAACTGACGTCAAAGGCGAGAAACCTGCCATTGATGCATGCAGACTTCAAGGTACTGTCGATTCCTAAGTCATCTTTCTAGATAATGTGTCGATGTCGATAGAAAGCGACCCGTTGCAGGCAAGCCCGCAACACGAAATCATTGTTCAAGTTGAAGAAATGTTGCTGTAAGGACTGACTCAGGGATGGTCAATGGATGACAAGTATTTTGCAGATGAAAGTTTTGCTTGCAGACCTCTTGAACACATAACGACACAACAGATGGTTTGGTGACGAATAACTCAAAGTTGATCCCTGAACCCGGTTAAAGATTTTCAAAGTGATTTAGTCAACTGTGAGGTAAAAGATTTCCCAACCCAGGTGAATGAAAAGTGTCGTGTTCAAGAGCGGTAATAAAGTTTCTTCTGAGGCAAAAGGTGACAAATAGGTTCATTCTTCTCTTTTTTCCCCCACCATTTCTGGCAAGTACCTCTTTATTTTTAACAAGCTTGAGGAGGATAACATATGCTTGATTATAAGCTCATCCTTCGGACGAGTCCAACCTAGTTTAAATGCGAACCCTAGGAAGGAGTGGTTCGTTCCTGTTTGTAATTGAACAGGTCCTTTACTGTAAAAGTTTAACGAGCCCAGTATAGGAGAAACTCGGCGTTTTTTCAATTTTAGAGAGTCTGAAAAACTTAAGGAAACTCCACGTTGAACTTTTTCGTATATTTGTGTCCCTCAAGCCCGAAAAAGTATAAAATAATACCTGGGGGAACCGCTTGATCTTGCGACCAAGGAGTACTTTCATAATAGTATCGTTGACCTGAAAAGTAAAAAGCGATCAAAGACACGTCGTTTTATTTCCTTATCGAGTTTGAAACGACAAAAACCCGGCAATCTTTTCCTGATTTTGCGGTCAGAAAAGAGCTAAAAGGGGACCGTCTTTTAATTCCGTTTTAACGAGTGAAAAAGAAACACTCGGCGATCTTTTCATGTTTTAGGAGTCAGAAAAGGGCTTAAAAGATGACTCTGAAATTTTGTTTGTGAAAAATTACAATTTCCCTTGAAATCCCTTCGTCCTGCACAAAAGCGACACATTACTCATACCTGTTTAAAATAGGCAAAAATACATTTGAAAACATCTTTTCATGGTAAAAAATGAACTAATTCATCCAAAAAACCTATAAAAAGACCTTTTACCATGTCATTTTTACCGTTTCACTGTTGAGGTTGAAAAAGGAGCTTTTGACAAGAAACTTCCCGTGGTTGCTGCGGAAAATCTGACCGTCGGAATCGAACGCCGCTTCACCGAGGTATTTTACACATCCCACTCTTCATTTTTATCCGTTTAGTTTTTTGTTTTTGGTCTCTGTTTCATTTTTTGGGGGGGTTTTGGGTTCAAAATGCGCCCCTCGGCGGACGCAGGTGCCCTTCGGGTGAGCCGCGTCCCCCGACTTTTTCTCACACGGGAAAAAGGTCTGGGGACGCAGTCCGCCTTCAGGCGAGCTGCGTCCGGACGCCCTGTGCTAAAAAGCCGGGGTGCGTCTTCCGCAAAGGGCGCATTTCAAAACCCTAACTCTCTCAAAAAACCACCAAATTTTCTCAAATTAATTTCTAATTGACTCTTTTGATGTGCAGGGCCCAAAACATGTTAGACTGGAGAGAGAGAGAGCACGTAGAAGACGATGAAGCTGCGATTAACCACCAACCCTCTCTGGATGCCTTAAGAACATGTGGATTGTACAAATATTGGACCATACCGGGCATGAGGGGCCAGGTAAGATTTTTGGAATGGCTAGTTGAGCGATGGAACGTTCAAGATCAATGCTTTTACATTGGAGGGCACCAGCTCGAGATAGAGCCCTCGGATGTATACTTTCTCACTGGCTTGCCAAACAGAGGTGAGCAACTCAACCTTGCGGGGACCAGGCCGGGTGGCCAATCCCTTGATGATCTCCGCGAGGAGTGGTGCAGACCAGGGACTCGCCATAAAAAAGGCGTGGAGATAAAGCACATCGCTCTGGCGGAACTTAGAGTTATTGCATTTACGGTCACTAGGATTTGTGGCGCGGCCGCCTTGCACATTGCTTCCGGATCCCAAATGCGGATGGCAGTTGACTGTTACCAAGGCACCATCTTCAACTGGTGCGAAGCTGTGTCGGCTCATATGAAGAGCCAACTAACCAAGGCAAAGAACGGACGACTAAAGACTTTTGGATATGGGCCTCTAGTCGTGAGCTTTGCCTTGGAGAGAGTTCCTATGCTGATCCCTCAGCAACTCACTGTTGATGACTTGGGTCCTCGGGAGCCAAAGCTTGTTCGATGGGTTGCGGTGATGGCCCGGCATCCTGACGAGGGTGCTGCAGTGGTTCGATTCTCAGACAGTTACTTTGACTGGCTAGAGGGCCAGCTTTTTGTGATACAAGACTTTCCATATGCCGGAATGGATTTCAGAGGTGATCCGGACATGGTTCTTCCACAGGGAGAACAATGGGATGACAGAGGTACTTTCATTTTCACAAGTTTTCTAATTATGTATTTTTTATTTTTCATATATATCGTCTCAAAGTAACAGTAAAATTTTAAAAATGCAGATGTTGGACCACAGCGTCCAGCCAATCTCCGGCCTTACGACAGACGACATCCAGCTGCACCGGCACCGGCCTTACAGGATGCGACAGCAGAAGTACTAGCCGATTTGGAGCATGATCTAGAGCGTCTCACGGCAGATATACCTGAGACTACTATGGACGATATTCCAATGAGGCTTCAGCGCTTCGTGGTCGCAGTCCCTGGACCGTTTAGGAGATTTCTGCGCAAGATAGCCCGCGCAGTGGTGTCGTACAGAGAGCACCACCAGTGATTGACTAGTCACTTTTGTAGTCACATGTGACATTTTTGACTTTTTGCACTATCATTTTGCCGATCATAAGGTGTGTTAAACCTATGATCGAAGACGATGTATATATTTTTGGACACACTTCTATCTATATCTATATATCACTATTATCGGCTTATCTTGTTTAACATGTATGATGAAATGTCTTTAAATTTACTTGCATGATTATTATAAATGTCTGTCCAACACTTGAGAAGCAATTGCATCTGCTAATGTATTCAAAGACCTTGGAATATGTTGATATTCAATGTAATCAAATTCACGTTCCAAGAGACGCACTCTCAAAAACAACCTTAATAACACAGGATTTCTAATGGCATAAACTCTATTAAGCTGTAATACAACAAGTTCAGAATCTAACCTCACTATCAAACGTCGAATTCCAAATGAAATAGATTCGGATAATAATTCAACCACTGCACTGTATTCTGCAATGTTATTCGTTGTTTGACCGAGGCTTACCCCATGCATAGAAACTAACTCGTCAGAGGGCGAATAGATAACCCAAGCTGCGGAAGAGATATTCCGTGTACTACGACAAGCACCATCAGCAAATCCAATGTATGTTTGGAGAGGCGTCGACATCTACAATATCAAGAGTAAAACCAAGATGAGCCAAAATAATGACGAAAAACCACACTTGCTAAGCTAAGCACACTGACTAAACTAACACACTTGCTAGCTAGAAAGGAAATCTAACCTATCTAAAAATTTCTCCATCCATCATTTTAAGCATAATACCTCTTTAGGTAAAGTCCATTTCTGGGTTTGCCCAAAGAGTCCCCATCAAAATCAACTAACTCATAAGCCCCTTTTGCTAGCTTTCGCTTTACAATGTAGGGCCCATGCCACATGGGAACGAATTTTCCAGCACCTAGCTTATCGTTCGCTTGATCATATAATAGTACTAGGTCTCCTTCCGAAAAACTTCGAGGGGTTACATTTTTATCGTACTGAGCTTTCATTCGTTTCGCGTGAGTCTCGATAGCTAAAGTAGCGTCACGTCGAGTCTCATCTAATTTAGCTAAGTATAACAACCGTTTCTCCTCTTCGGAAGTAGCTGGAAGTAATTCGACAGCCATTTGAAGTGATGGGATTTCGCACTCAATAGGTAACACAGCTTCTAAGCCATAAACTAGCTGAAAAGGGGTGAAACCTGTTGAATTTTTCACTGAAGTTCGATATGCCCATAGTGCCGAAAATAACATGTTATGCCAATTCGTTCGATGGATACCAATGATCCGTCGAATCATGACGACTAGAACTTTGTTGATTGACTCAACCAAACCGTTGGCTTGCGGATAATAAGGTGTAGAGCTATCGTGGCGCAAACCAAGCTGGCTTGTAAGTTCAGTCATCATGACATTTCGAAAATGGCTTCCATGGTCCGTAATGATTGCTTGTGGGACACCAAACCTAGTTATGATATGATTGAATACGAAAAGTGCAGCTGTCTTGCCGCTTGCGTCGAATGTAGGCATCGCCTCGGCCCACTTAGTAAAATAATCAACCGCAAGGATGATATACGCATGCCCCCCGGCCGAGTGAGGGTTACAAGTAATAAAGTCAATGCCCCATTTGGCGAATGGACCAGCGGCAATTATAGGGTGGAGAGGAGCAGGTGGAGCGCGCATCTTGCGATCAAACACTTGACAGTTGTGGCATTTTCTGACGGCAAGGATACAATCTTTAAACATAGACGGCCAGAAATAGCCAGCGCGCAACACCTTCTGAGCTGTGGCATACCCAGACATATGACCGCCACATGCTCCAGAGTGACAATCATTCAAAACTCTCTCAGCCTCATCGTGAGTTAAACAACGTCGAAAAACTAAGTCTGCCCCCAGGCGATAAAGTGTATCTCCAATAATTCTGTATTGCTGGGATTGAAACCGAATTTTTCGACGGTTTTCCTTGGAAGTTTCAGGCCGAAAGGTTTGGGTTTGGAGATAGATGATTATATCCCCATACCACGGATCTACAGTGCTAATAAGAAACAAAGATTCGTCCGCAATGGACTCCTCTGCCACAGTCTCTGTGTCAGCACTCGGGAAATCACACATCAATTCCGCGAAGACTAAAGATTTCTTAGACTTGGACTTCTCAAACTCCAAGTCGAACTCTTGCAGGATGACGATCCATTTAGAGTACTTGCCCCCTAGCAGTTGTTTTGTCAAGATATAAATCATAGGGTTGCAATCCGAAATAACAGTAGTTTTGCGGAGAAGAATGTAGTGACGAAAACGCTGGACAGCTTGAACGGCTGCCAGGGCCAATTTCTCCACATGCGAATATTTTAACTCAGTTGGATTTAAGGTTCTGCTAAGGTAATATATCACATGCTCTGCCTTGAATTCATCTTCTTGAACTAACACCATTCCAATGGTGGAATGCGAAGCTGCGAGGTATAAGAAGTAGTCCTGGTTGTAGTTGGGAGGATGCAATAACGGTGCATGGGTCAACGCGTGTTTCAGTGCATCAAAAGATTGTTGAGCAATCTCGTCCCAAAAGAATTGTACGTTCTGTTTCAACAACCGTGTAAAACCTTTAGTGACCTCGGCGTAGTTAGGGATGAATCGGCGTAAAAAGTTTGCTTTCCCTTGCAAACTTTGGAGTTGGCGCAAACTCGAAGGAGGAGGCAATTGGATGATAGCCTCGACTTTCGAGGGATCGACGCGAATGCCGGTTTTGGAAACAACAAATCCCAGCAATCGACCTGTTTCTATACAGAAAACACACTTGTGGGGATTCAACCGAATTCGATAATGCCTACACCTCATAAAGATTGCTCGTAAATGGACAAGGTGATCAGCTCGGTGTAAAGAATGAGCAGGCAAATCATCGAGATAGGGTTGCACAATGTGCTTGATGTCATGAAATGCATAAGACATGGCCCGTTGAAAAGTAGCACCGGCATTCTTAAGGCCAAAAGGTAATTTGCAATAAGCAAATGTCCCCCATGGACAAATGAATGCTGTTTTTGGTTGATCGGCAGGTAGAATATTGATTTGATTATACCCGGAGAAACCATCCATGAAGGAAAACATCTCACTTCCGGCACAATCATCAATAATTTGATCGATATAAGGCGTAGGATAGTTGTCTTTTGGACAAGCTCGATTGATATCCCTATAATCGATACAGATTCTTATTGTTCCTTGTTTTTTATTGACGGGAACAATATTCGATACCCAATCCGTTAACGGGATCGGATAAATGAAACCTGCTTTCAACAGCTTTTCGACTTCGGCTTTGATTGCAGCTGCTTTTCGAGGGTGAATCTGACGCAACCGTTGCCGAATGGGTTTAGCATCCGGGTAGGTTTTGATTTCATGAACAACAATGGCAGGATCGATTCCTGGCATTTCTTCGTAGGACCAGGCAAACACGTCGCGGAATTCTTGGAATAGGGCCTTGTAAGTTTCAATTTCTTCGTCAGTACATGCGGCACCTATATGAATGTTCTCCTTGATTCCGGGCTTCACTGAAATATCAATGGGAATAGTACGAGAAATATTCCCTAAATTCAGCTCTGAATCAGAATGTTTCGTTGGATCCTGAGCGTCTTTGACATATTCAGCGGTAAAGATAGATGAAAAATCATTTTCAAAGGCATCATCCTTAGGTAAAAACGAAGATCTGTGATGGAGATCTTCCCATGGTAGATCATCTACACTTAGGATTTCGCGAAGTTGTTCGTCAGATGACACTTCTTCGGGAAACGTTATCCGTTCTAAGGGTGAGGTGAAAAGTGACTCTTCACTGACCACATTCATTTGGTCGGTTGAATGAAAGTCGGTAAAAGACATAAGAGCTTCATAAGCAATCTCATACGGACTCAACGGCATAACATCACCGAGTGAGTCTAGCTCAGAGTCAGAGGGAACATACCAAGGATCATCATAAATAATGTTTTCTGACGTGATCATATGAATTGTTGCGAACGAAGGGTCTGCATTGAGTGGAGGGAGAGGAAAAGTTCCCAGTAAACCGGAATCCTTAACTAAACCTACACCAATGTCCCTATAAGGGATTGTCGTTTTACCAACATGCTGGATAGTTTCTAAAGAGGTTGGGTCGGATGAAAAGTATGTCAGCTGATCAATAGTCACGATCTTACCGTTATGTGGAAACTTAATGACTCTGAAGACCGATGAAACGACCGCTGTCATAGCATATGACCAACTTCGACCCAAAAGAAGGTTGTAGTCTAGAGGGGCATCAACCACTTCCACATCCAGACTAACGGTTTTACCTTCGACCCCTATAGGCAATTCTTGTAGAATACCAAACGGACGGAACCCACGGCCATCAAAGGCCTTAAGGATGGTGGGGGATTGGTTCAACGAAGGAGAACCAAGCGATCTCCAACATTGAATCGACATAATACACGTAGAAGCTCCCTCATCAATCACAGTCCGATGAATAGGCCTGTTTTTGACTATCACTGGAATTTGGAAAGCCATTTGATGGGGGAGACGCGGTGTACTACTTTCTAGATCAAAGATCATTAGGTTCGGGTCCTGAACATCGACAGCTCCAATAGCCGACAAAAGCAATTTTCGTTGCGCTGGACATGATTGCAGCACTTCGAGTGCCGACATTGCTGAAGGTGAAACAGCTAAGTCTTCAACAATGTTGTAATTCTGGGCTGCTCTCGCATGTGGATTGAAAGCAGACCTTCGAAGTACACCCTTGGCGGGCGGCTTAATCACTAAGTCTGGGTTAGGTTTTTCGATCTGTAGTGGATCGGAACCAGGAGCTGAGGTTGATGGGTTAGAGTTAGAAGATTCTGCTTCTTTACCATCAACAGGAGCCTTACTACCATAATCTTGCGATCGAGTCGCAATCCTGACATGAGACATCATCAAAATGGGTTCTTCACTGGCATTCGAAGAAGAACCTATCATCTTATTTTCCTGCTCGGGGAATGGATTCTTTAACACAGCAGGAGTCGGAGAACCTTTAACTATTTTCACTACCTCGGCCCGATGAGGGCAGTCTCTCGTAAAATGATCTTCTTCACAAATGAGACAAGGATAACGAGGTTTGCGCTTTTCGTCATTAGTTTCCGACTTTTCCGTTTTCTCCTTTGGAGCCTTGTCTGCTTTAGCCTTCTTCTTTCCTTTCTTCTTTCCACCGTTTTTGGATTTGGCCGTAGATGACTCTACAGCGTGAATGTCGGCGGTAAGTTCAGGAGGAGAAGACTCTCCTGTCGGAGAATCAGGCAAAGTGATAATTGGAGTATTGGAGGTCTTGGAAGACTTCTTCTTACTCTTCGTAGTCACGATACCGATCATACCATCAGCGGCATGAGATCCCGAAGGAGCAGCAGCGATTTGGTTTGACTTTGGAAGATCCGGAATTTTCTCGTGTAACGTACCCGACTGAGTGTAAACTAAGTCAAGGTATTGTGCCTGAGCAATGACTTGCTCCTCAGTAACTACGCCGGCCTTAGCTACATCTTCAGTAATTCTTGGTAATAATGATTTTACAAACCATTCAGCTAAAATTTGGTCCGGGATAAAAACTTTCACTAATCTCCTTCGACGTCTCCACTCATGGATGTGATCAGAAATGTACGTGGATGTCGATTGTTTTAGCGAAGTTAATAATTCCGTACCATTATCGTATCTGACTGGTAACTGAAAATGAGTTAAGAATGAAGTAGCTAACTGGCTAAAGTTGTAAAAAGAAGCCCGTGGCAACTCAATGTACCACTTGGCTGCGAGACCAATGAGTGTACGCTGGAAAAGACGTAAGCGGATAGAATCATCTGAGATGGAATTTGATGCACACCAGAGGTGGTAAGTCATCACGTGATTAGACGGATCCTCTCCAGACTTACCTTCGAACTTGGGTATATCGCTGGGCAACTTATTTGGCATTGGCGGCCAGAACGGAAGATATTGAATTGGATCGTTCGTTAGGCGCGTCAAGTCGGGTAAATCTAAAGTCGCAATAAATGGTAACTGCCGGTTAGGATCTCTGAAACTCTGAGTCACAATACCAGCCCCAGGAGGAGGATATCCAGGATAACTAGGAACAGGATTCGCATTGGGGATATTATATCCTCCTGGAAAACCAGGATTAACCGGACCGTACTGGGGTTGTTGAGGTGGTTGATAATTGTACCCAGGATACGGTTGATACTGGTAAACCGGTTGTTGGGCAGCTTGACCAGGTTGATACTGTCCCTGGTACGGAGGTTGAACAAATTGAGGTTGAGTAGTAACAACCGTACTTGTACCAGGTTGACCTGCAGGCATCTGGACTGTGGTTTGAACCGTGGGTCCAGACAACGGTACAGATGTCTGAGGAACGGTTACAGGGACAGTAGAAACCGGAGCTGCCGATACTCCAGATGTAAGCATGGTAGATGAAGCGGTAGCTGCTGCAGCCGTGTGAGGTGGAGTACTCGGTGCAATTGGCGGCTGAGTAACTACAGAAGTTACAGGGGTCTGAACACTTGACTGGACAGGTTGCGGTTGCTGGGGTGGACCAGGAACTGCAGGTTGTCCTGCTTGAGGTACCGACTGTATACTTGGTTGCGACATCTGTTGACCCTGTGACGGATCCCATGTTAACATTCCAGGGTATTGACTCGTAACAGGTTGAGGATACTGAGATCCATAGCCGTATTGAGGATAGGGTTGATAACTGTAAGGTGTAGTCCCATATGATTGCCCTTGAGGTGGTTGATAACCTTGACCAGGGTATTGACCCGTAGGTTGATAACCTTGAGGTAAATACGAATACTGGGGTTGACCTTGACCTTGAGGTTGGTATCCTTGAGGTTGATACCCTTGGGGTTGATACCCTTGGGGTTGCCATCCTTGAGGTTGCCATCCTTGAGGTTGATACTGATACTGAGGTTGACTTTGGGGTACGTATTGAGGCTGGGGTTGATACCCTTGGGGTTGATACCCTTGAGGTTGCCCCCCAGTCACAAATGAAGTACCTTGAGGTTGCCCCCCAGGCATTAACGAAGGTTGCCCCCCAGGCGGTAATTGGCCACCTTGAGGTTGGTTAATGGGAGTTGAACCTGACATCATATAAACTTCACCTATACTCAATGGTACATTACCACTGTTTCCAACTAATAACCCATGATCAACAGGTTGAGGAGATGCTCCCGCAAAGGTACCAGAAAGTGACTGATACCCAGTAGGAACAGAAGGACCGCCATGTAAAAATGATTCAGGACTTTGTGAAAACACAGACGACTGACCAGACATATTTACAGGAGAATGAATTCCTCTAGGTGGAACCGGAGTACGAGGTGTAGAAAAACCTACTGAGTTGTCTAAAAAATTGGTTAATGCAAGGTACCAAGACTCACTTCTAGGAGGACTGTAAAAGATGGATTCACGCTCCCTTAGATCAAGGGTAATTAGATCTTCAGAATCAGAAACGCCTATTTCTTCCTCTGGAACAAGTTCTTCTATAGCAATTAATCCAACAGGAAGATTTTCGGTGATAATTCTTTCTATTCTTGGTGAATCAGGAACACTAGGAGTTGGAGTAACAGGTTCTGAAATTTCAGGTTCTTCGCCTGTTTCACTGGCAGATGAAAAACTACCAGCAAGCTCGGAAACTGTAACAGCTTCGGGATTGTAACCTGTTTCTAATCTTTGGTAATCTGGATGGACTACCAAAGAAGATTCTCCTTCTTCAGGTGAACCTACTCTACTGCCACTAGGAGGAGTTACAAGGACCTTTAACCCTTCTAAATGACCCGGAATATTTTCAGGAGATTCACCCCGCGATTTACGGAGTTTTCTTAACAAATCTATCCCGGTAACAATCTCAGGAGACTTGCCCCGAAGTCGACGGGACTGTCTCGGTAATTCCGCCACAATTAAAGATTTTAACTACAACACACGAAATCAAAGTAAAAAATTTCAAATCAAACCACCTAAAGTCTTCTAAAGAACCAATCAAATTTGAAGCACACGCCTAAATAATCTAGAGCGTCAAACCACACACAAACAGTAGTCTTCCGGACCAAAAGCGCTAGTTGGTGATTAGGCCCAACCTCGCAGGATTCAGTACAGAAATAGTGGGTGGAACAGTTACCCCGGCAACCTGCTTAATGAATAGACTGGACCAAGTTCCTCCACTTTAACCGTCTCGAAGTGAAGCGAACCCCCCAGAAAATCCAAGTGAGTATAACCGACGTCTGCTCCAGGTACAGTGGGACCTTCCCTCCACCGTCACCTTGGGTAGAATCCTAGATATTATGGCCACTAAGGTTACCAATCACAACAATTACACCTGGGGGAACAGTCTAAACTCCGACAGCACGCAAGGGCAGAGTAGCAAGCTCCAATCCCCTTACCGGCTCCTTGACAACAATCCAAGGTTTACCGATAAGTGACCCCTGGCTCCTCGACAATGGTTAATCCGAGGTTTACCGTTTGTAATACGTACTGCCTGGCGTCGTTCCCAACGAGGGAGGAATGATCCCCTCACTGGTTCGGACACGAGCTCGTGTTTCTCCTTTAAGAGGAGCTTTCCCAGAATGTAACTGAAACAATTGGATTTGTTCTACTCAAGATAGACTATCTGTTTGGTTTTGTAGTCTTGGAGAGTTAAGTACTCACCTACTCCAAGACCCTAGCCTAAGCTATGTTGGTGCTTCAGAGCCCTAGAAAAATAAAGATTACTAGATTGATTTTAATTTAAGCGTTACTTTTAAGGTTGTTTCTTAAGTCAAAAGGTGATGGAAGTGAAACTAGTGGTATGTTGACTCGACTCGAAACCACTACAAAATGCACCTAAAATGATTTATCCACTACTTTACTTTTTCGATGAATTGCTTAACTAAAAAGTTGAGAGAATGCAATCCTTATAAAAGCAACTTCTTAATTGAAGACAATCAAAGAAACAATTCGTTTTTCTTTTCCAAGCATAAAAACATAACTTCTCTTTACATGCACGAAAAAAACTCTTTTCTTCTTTTGAAAACAAAAAGCTACTTGAAACAAGCCTTTTAAGAAGATGTTTTTGTATTTTTCTTTTAATAAAGCAAATAAATCTAATATAACCAAAAAAACAATCTTAAAAACTCTTAAAATCTATGAAAATGCACTCATAAGCAAACTAAAGGCAAATTTACTCTAAGCAATCTTAACGAGGCCAAAACTAACAATGATTATTTCTAAGGTGTTTTACTTGATCACAATCAAATCAAGGACTAGCTTATTGCAGAACCAAAAACTAGTCAAAACAAAATTCTAATCTTTTTGTCCTTTTTGAAAATGGAAATCAATACTTTAAAAACAAGCAATTCGAAATTTGACCCAAAACAACTCAAATGACAAGTTGCTCAAACAAGGAGACTTTACGGCAGGCTCAACTTCTAAGAAGGTTGACTAACCAGAGATATCTAAGGCTGGACAACTTTCTAAGCTCAAAGTCACTACAAAGCCTTTCCAAAAATCAAACCCTAGGTCTAAACTTCGTTGAAAACCACTAAAACACTCAAAGCTCACAAAACGAGTTCAGGTGAGAATTCTTGACAGGGTACTAAAGGATCTGGGCAGAAAACACTAAGAAAAAACAAAATCTAAAAGTAATTTAAGGCAAAAATGGAATTTTCTTAACTTTTACAGGAAGACGCAGGCCAGCCGTTTTCACAGGTGCGGCCCCGCACTGTGCAGTCGACAACAGCGCGTCCAAGGACGCACTGTGCAGCACACAGAGACTGCGTCTTTCTGGAAAAAAGAAGAAAAACTAAAGCCAACTAAAGCTACAGCTAAGCCACCCAAATACTAATTCTCACAGTCAAAAACCAGAAAATAAAAATGATTTTCTCAAAGCAAAGTTCATATAAAGGAAAAGACTCTCTCATTAATGGAGTCCCCAGCGGAGTCGCCAATTTGTCACACGGAATCTGTCAAGGGTGCGGACACGACTGACCTTCCTAGAAGTCTAAGACATTCTAATGACAAACAAGACAAAATGGAGTGATCTTTCTCTATATACACCTTTTACAACGTGAAAACTACAAGTGTTTAGGCTTACCTTATTCCAAAACGCTGTTGTTGAAGTTCGTTCTTGACGATCCGGATGAGCTCCTCCTTCAAGTCAATTCCTGCAACCACAAACAATCAAACAATTACCAAGCACTTGCATTTCATATAATAAAACATATATTCAACATGCAGACCAAGGAACACATGAAATAACTCATTAACACAAGCTATTGAGAAAAATAAACCAGTTTGTATTAATAACGAAACAAAGAAACTCTTACAACCTGGCCTTGGTGTTGTGCAAGTTCCTCCCAGGGTCCATCAAGGGTTTTCCTCTACTTTGACAAAGCTCACCCTCTCCCAAGTAGAATCAAGTGAAGACAATCTCTCCTCACAAAGGCTCTAATGGAAGACCTAAATCCTGCAGCATTTACCCAAAGAAAATGTATAGCTCCAACCTCCTCTCCTTCTGGCTCAATGCCTTTATTTATAGTGCTGTAAAGAGGTTATTCAGGTCCACTATCAATGGGATCATCCCCCTCTATGGGTGGGATAGCTCCCTTATTGATGGGATAAGTTCCCCCTTAATAGAGATACATGAACCAACTGGAGGCGCATCCATTTCATCAAACCGACCTCTAGAATGTTCTAGAAGTAACCACAAGTAACTTTTTCAAGATAAAACTCGCGCATTTTGCCTTTTACAGAGGGACGCACCTGTCCCTTAAAATACAGAGCGTCTATGGACGCGGATTTTGTGAACATGGTCAGCGTCCCCGCAGGTAAGGCTAGAGAGAACCTGCGACCCCAGAGATAAACATAATTTTTACAAGACTTTCTCTCTTCTTTGAGTTTGAGATGGATAACAGAGGCATGAGACTTGCCTAAGAGGGTAGCATGACTTGTTGATTTGAGCCATACTAACTGTAAGTAGTCAAGGTGACATTTTTTAGTGTAACAGGGTGAGAGTGTCCCATAGGAACTTCCTCATTATCAAGAGAGGGTGGTAGTTGAAGCTCCCCTATGATTCTTCTTCTTTAGATTCAAGAATGATTCAATAGATAGAGTTGAGTTGAGATGGGACATGGTTTGATGACAAGATACTTATGATGATTACATGATGCAATTGGAAATTTTCCCTAGTTGAGAGGAAGTGTTACTTTTAGCAACTTAGTGACAAATTCCAATCATGGGACTAGATTCCTCTTTCTGAGAGGACCAATTTTGACTTTTGAAGCACTTGATTTGGACAAGGGAAAATGTATTTTTGAAGTGAAGCCCACATAAGCACAAAAGGACAAGTCGACCCTAAAAGGAAATTGGACACCCTTGGAAGCCTATAAATACAAGTCAAGTGACCCTCATCTGGACGTCATCATGAATCATCTTCTTCTTCTCTCTTCTTTGGATTAGTTTACACAGGTCTAAAGTGGGTTCACAGAAGTTGGTTCGCACATGTCTGAAATTGTAAGGTCTAGAGCTCGCACATGTGGATTAGGGTTTTGGTTTATAGTTGTAGGGTTTACATGGGAATTTTTTGGATGTATTTGCATGCACACAATCCTATCCATGTGACCAGAACATTTCATCTGCACACATGATCTCTCTCTTTATGCGGTTGGGACCTAGGGTTTCATTTTTACAAGTGACCATCATTGACCACTAACTGGAAAAGTTAACTCTGATCAGTATTGTTGTTGGAATCATATTTCTAGATATTGTTTGGTGGATTTTTTATGGATAGTTTTGTATTGCCTCATTGTACTCTCTGCTGAACATTTTATGACAATCTAATATAAGAATAATTTCAAAGGGTTTTCACCCTTGTGGAGGTTTTCCCTGGTCTTTGACCAACTCAATGTCTCTTTTTGATGTTGTTGATTGTCTCCTATTGTCATTGCATTACTGTTTTATCTTTAGTTACTATTGATTTATGAAATAATTAATTTCTATTAAAAATGTTTCTAATCGAAGAATTGAATTGCGCTGAAGTAATTGAAATAACATAGAAAAATGGTAAAATTAACAATAAACGTATTTTTACCACTATGCCCCTATAAATCAAATTAATTTATTAAATAAAAACGTACTTTTATGTACTTAGATGACTTACTCTTTTTGGCTCATTCAACCTTACTTACCTAGCACTCTTTGGACCAATCCATTTTTCCCTTTCTCGTTCTTCCAAAAAGAAGTAAAGAGTCCAATCATTATATATAAAATAAATTATTTCAGACATGAATTCATAATTTACAATCTTTTATTAAATCAAAGTTTATTATTATAAATGATTATGTTAATAAGCATGTCTATTTTAGAATAAACCAAACTAGCTCCATCTTAAAGTTGGATCTCTTTAGACGCAAATCTTTTAGTACAATCAATATATATAAAATAAATTATTTCGGACATGAATTCATAATTTACTATCTTTTATTAAATCAAATTTTATTATTATAAATAATTATGTTAATAAGCATGTCTATTTTAGAATAAACCAGCCTAGCTCCATCTTAAATCTAGATCTCTTTAGATGCAAATATTTTTTAGAACGAAAAGAAATTTGATCCCTCTTGACCCTTGGTAGATCCAAATTTAAGATGGATCTAGGATGGTTTAATTTCCCCCTTTAAATAGGCTATATTCCACATGAATAGCATGGGTAAATACCATGGATTCTCAATACCATGGGTCATTTTTATTTTATTTTATTTTTATAGGGTTATTTTTATTTTGTTATTTTTGTTTTTGTTTTTTATTTTATTTTGACAACATTAAAATGTTTACATTATATTACATTAAGGTTTTCATTTAATTTAATTTAATTATTTTTATGTAATTTGACTTAGTCAAAATGTTAAACATTACATTACATCTCCATCATACTGGGATGGAGAGTGCCTCTTAGCGCAACCAACCTATATCTATCTTAACCTCGGATCTACCAAGCCTCGAGAGGGATCAAATTTCAATCAAATTTCCTGAGATGCAAACCTCTTAGCGAAAAGAGATTTCATCCGGTTTCCACTTCGTATATCCTATGAGATTTGATCCCTCTTTGCACTTGGTAGATCCAGAGTTAAGAAGGATCTAGGTTGATTTAATTTCCCCCTTTAAATAGGCTATATTCAACATGAATACAATGGGTCGATACTATGGGTAAATACCATGAAGTTATTTTTATTTTAATGTTAATTTTTATTACTTTTATTTTTTTTACCAAGTAAAAATGTTTTCACGTTATCAGTTATTAATTTTATTTTTTATTTGTATTTGTATTTTTATGTAATCAAACTAAGTCAAAATGTTTACATGTTAGTAAATTACAACATCTCTTCCATAGTGGGTTGGAGAGCACCTCTCAATGTAATAATTATGTTAATAAGCATGTCTATTTTAGAATAGGTCTTCCAGAATTTTAATTTAATTATCACTAATGATTAGGTGGATGGAGATTTAACCTCCATGGAATATGCTAGAATATTCATGGTATTATAAAAATATCAATGATTAATATTTATCTCCAAGTTAGATATGCTCTCTTAATTAATTTATGTCAAATTAATTAATTAAGAAAAATGGCATATCAACGCGTCATATTGGCTTGTGCTATTGATAAGCTAATGTATCAGCCTATGGTATTGTAACACAAACTATTTACAAGTTAATAATTTTCATGGTAAAGTAAGTGTGAATATCCATGGGCAAGAATATTGTTTAACTCATATATTAATTCTTTTTCTATATAATAATAATAATTTAATCTGGGCAGTATAAGATGTATCTTGGAGTAAGTGTTTTGATGCTTGGTATGGATTGATGCCTATCGACATTTACCAACCATTTAAATTATATGGTTGTGTTAGTTTTTAAAATGTATTGAGGTTAGAAAACTTTCCATGTAGACCTTATTTTATTTAAAATAAAATTACTTTGGAGGAGGAGAATAATGAGCTCAAATAAAAAAGCATTGAGTTGTGTAAAGTCCACACCCCAACTTTAGAGAGATACAATATTATGTATTACTTTAGTTTTACAATTTTTTATATAGCATGTGATAATTAAGAGTGGAGGTGAAGGTATATATTTGTTATAATTGACATGTGGTGATCCTTTATGTCATAAGGTCAAATTCCAAGCATAAAGTGAATGTGTTTCAATGGAAAGTCTGAACATAAGAAAAAAAAATCACTTATTTCTCGATATATTTACTTGTTATAATAATTTAAATAGAATGTGTTAAAATAAAACTATATAAGACCCCTCCTTAGCCTATATCCTTTCTCATATCTTCATGATTTTCCTTTTTGTCACATAGATCTCTTTTCATCATATAATGGGTAGCTTTAACACTTAAGTTAAAAAAAAAACAAACAATGGACCACCAATTGGGAAGGTTAGATTTATATTAAAGAATGGGAAGTTTTCAAGGTCTAAACCTTATGTAAATCATAATAATTAATTAAATCAATCTCCTAATTAAAAGGTGGCATGTGAAATGTTTGGATAAAATGCATGCACAATATTTGAGGTTTTTAAGGAAACTTCACCCTCCACTCCCTTCTACTTGTGTCATTTACTCACCTTTTCATCCTCATCCTAAGCCATAACACTCATTCATAGCAAGATTAATCCTTTTTTAACCAATATAGACGAGATTTCTCACTCTTCCATATTGTTTCTTGGAGCCACTACTGTGATGATGTTAGTTTGTTTTCATTTCCTTCCCCCGCCATTTACTAGAAGAAACTTGTATTGCTAATTACCTCCAAGGAGCCATGAAGCCCAACTTCCAAGAACTGTAAACCTTGGGTAACCTAGAGTGTGTCCAAGAAGCAATCATTTAGTGCAGGAAATAAGTGGATTGATCATGGGTTTCCCTCTCTCTCTGTACAAAAACCAAATATCTACAATTTGTTATTCATCATCTTTATCCTTACTAAGGTGCATTTAGAACATTGAAATGGAGATGTCTTTGAGTGGCTAGCCACTTCAGGATTTGGAGTAGATGAAGAGCACAACTTGTTAGTCCAATCAAGAATATGTTAACATGAGGATTTGGAATTATTGAGAGCCATTTCATAACAAAGTGGAAAACATTAGGGAACCAATAACCCTTTTTCCAATAAATGATCAAATTGCCTAGGCATCAATCCCCTAGAACACACAAAGAAAAGTTGAAATTAAAGAGGAGGTTACTCCATTAGAGGAGTATCATTCCACTGGTAGTTGTATTTATGAAATATGCTAATCTTGCATGTATTTTTATTAGGATTTATAGTACTAGACTAGTATGTAATATGATAGATAAATGTAAAGGTTAAAATGTCATATTAGATTGTACATTGGTATAAGATATCTCTCTTATTTCTATCTCTTTGCTTTCATTTTTTATTTTGCAAGTTGTACTATGAATACTTGATTTAGATGTACTTGCACTTTTGTTTGTATTTAATAGTCACTAATAGATAAGATTATAAAAGCATGGAGGAACTCAACCATTTCTTTATTTTTTGTATGTGTAATCATTTTTTATTCATTAGTCACAATTATGTCTAAATTTGAATTGGGTTTTTAATTAAGATTAGATAACCAATATCACTTCTTGGAAAGTGAGGACATTGATTTGAATGATAACTAAGCCTAACAATTCTCTATTAGTGACCTAGGGCATGGATTTAATACTAAATTCCAAACCATCAAAATCATATCAATAAGTAAGCCTAGATACTCACCATTTCCCTTATAACATAATGGTTGATTGGTCATGAAATGAATATACATGCTTTCTTGGACTCCCCCTCCTCCTGTATGGGTGTATATTTTTGCTAATAAATAATGATTTATAAATAGGAAAACAAATAGTTTGATATGTTATGCTTTCCATATTATAATAGTTTTAACAACTTTCAAATCTCTTATCCACTATCTCTTATCCTAATAACCCTACGAGATGTGATTGTATTAGCCAAAATTATATACTATGATTGATGATCCAAGAATTAAAGTTTTTTACCTATGAATGGGTATTGCCATAGAATCACTAAGAATAAATAAAGTTGTTTATAATCTAGGGCTCCACTTCTTTTACTATGATAATTTGAGAAACATGTTTTTGGATTTTTGAATGGTAGTTAGGTTATGAATGATCCAATTTTAATACATTTCATGAATGCATATATTTCTCTACTAATGATCCACATGGGCCATCTCATTGGTGGAAAAATGAAACTAGTTGGTCAATGTGGAGAGAATGTCACATTATCATGTGACTTCCTTGTCATGAAGAATTTTAGTGTGGACCTAATAATGCTAGAAATATGGGGTTGGCAAAGGAGTATTTCATTATTGTGAATGGTTATAGATTCGATTTCATCCAGAATTCCTAAGATAGAGAAGGTAAAGAGATGGGTTGTGAATCCATTGGAAAATTCTCACACAATGTCATTTTGTGATTGTAGAAAATTTCTACTTCATATTATATTTGTTAAGTAGTAGTGGGAACCATGTGCAAATGGTCCCATAGGTTCTTATTCTATTTCTTAAGTGAACCATATGAAGCTCTCAACTAGAAGGCTTCCCCTAAATCTTGCTATAGTTAGTGTTATGTGGCAAGGAAGCGTTATAGTAAATTGGTGAATGTAGATATTATCTACTAAATAATGAAAATGTGTCAAAAGGAGAGGCTATACTTAAGCACAACATAACATCTATGCTTTCTTGAAATAAGACCTATTGTATATGGCTAGCCCCATCGGTAGACTATGAAAGGCAAAGACTACACTGAATTTAAATTTCAAAAGGGTAAAAGGTTTAAGATGGGGTTTAGTTGCATGGATGGGGCAAGGGTGATAATAGATTGGGGTAGATTAGTAGGGGTGTTGGGTCAAATTTTCATATGGTAGATTTTGGGGACAATGTTTGCATGGGGTAGGTGTTGGACGGTGTGTGTTATGTTAAGTGATGGTACTGAAACCAAGCATGAGAGTAATGATATTTTAGGAAGGTGGATCAAATAAAAAAAAAAACCTAGGGAAAGTTGTTGGCCAACACATCCCTAAGGTTGGTAGTAGCAAGGGTGTGGGTACTTATTTGAAGATGGGTATGCTTCATATGTTGATTTGTTTGTCATTGGAGAAATTTGTTGGCTACATGGGGCCTAACCCAGGTTCAATGTTAGTTAGCCAAACAAATCCATACACTACTGGCACTTTTGGAATCAGCTCGCGGACCACGAATCGAACTCTCACCCGAAGCAGAATGGGGGGATGCTGGAACCAAGTTTCCGTACCCTGATATGGTCATGATGTCGGTTTATACCCTCTGTTCCTCCTTTTGTGCAAGTTGCTAAGTTATATGGCTCTGTCAATCTACCCCTTTATTCCACCCTTTAGTACCTCAGCGAAGGGGTGCAATTGACCTTCGCGCAGCCCTAACCTGCGGTCCAGGTACTTTCGCGCGGCTATGAAAACGTATCGTACAGGTTCCCAAGTTATCTTAAGTGTTTTACTTATCTTACTAAACAATCACATTTAGCACTGTGTAAACTGAGATTCTCACTTGCGTTCAATTAACCAACATAATTACATACATTCGTGCATCACATAAGCATTGTAAATGAAATCCATACACAATATAATAAGATGCATTAACAATAAATAAATACACATAAATTGTGGAATACTTCTCTTTATTGATATCTTCAGATCATTACAAACTCTATCTGCCCTGTGCACACAGCTGCAAGGGTCTACGCACTCAGCTGCGGACTTCTACCCTAGGCCTCTACGCACTCAGCTGCAGAGCCTCTACCTACGCTAAGACCTAAAATACTTAGACTTTGTTATCAAGACTCTTCACTCCATTCTTCCCTAAAAAGACTTCTTATTACCTAGAGCTTACTTACTTAGCTCCTTTTTATACAATCCCATGGTCCACGGACCATGGGCAGATCTTTACAACCAACTTTACACTTTACAAAATAAGGGTAGACAACCCTTTATGACTCATGACACCTTCACACTCCGTGACCACAAAATGCGAAGACTTTACAACTTTATTGCAAACTTTGACCCAAACATGGGCTTTTAGCCCCAAAACTATCCTTAGGGGATCCTATTCCCAACAAGCCCCCAACACAGACATCGTGACTCGCCCTCACGTCAATTTGCAGGCGCGAATATCTTAGCGCGAAGACCTCCCAGCTCAACATATATGACTGCAACTTCGACAGTTCACTATGAAACCGCATACTTTGCTTCCTCAACCATCTGCTCGGTCGCTACTCCTAAGCTGTTGGCATGAAGCTTCTGCTGAGTTTCTTGTAGAGTAGCAAGCTTCCCTTCAATAGAAGTCGCAACCGCATAAGCCTCATCCAACCAAGGCTTCAGTCACACCTTCAGCACTGCCTCCTTGTGTTGCACTGCATCTACCTATTCTTTCAACTGCTTGGCCTCCTGTAACTTTGCCAGGCTCTACGTGAGCACGAAGGTTCGTGCTATGTCTTTTACTTCATCATAGCACTACTATAGTTCTCGCACTTCTGTCTCCAACTGCTGTACATTAAGGTCCTCTTATAGGCTTTTCAGGACCTCGAACGACTGCTTAAAAAGTTTTATGCAGTCTACTACTATATTGTCGACCATCGTTATTACCTCTGTGATAGCGGTCGCACATTGTTTCCTTACTCTTGGCAGAGTTGAAGGCTGGTCCTTCAATTGTAATTCAGTAATTTGTAGGTTCAACTCCATCTGAACCCTAGCCATCTCTGTGCAAGCGTCACACACCCCTGTAGCCAGTTTTTAGATGTGCACCTCAATCGGTTCTTCCTTAGGAATGGCCAAATCTGGGACCATTCAGCATGCCTCCTCCACGACCTTAATTATTCACTTATTTTGGTCGGTTACCTCGGTCACGGCAGTGATGGCAGAGTCTCTCTTTGGCCATCTGTTTGTTCTTAATCCTATGCTCAGTAATCACTTGTAAGGTGCAATTCTCACCGGCCCTTAGCTCCGCGATCACTCCATCCTACAATAGGTGGAGCGCCTTGCCAAGTAGCACTACCAGATTCAACTCTACTCCCTTGAGGGCGTTGACGGTGGGCCTGTCAGCTTCATTCTCCATGGTCAGTTCTCCATTTGACAACACTATCGCAAAGGAGACCTTCGCGTGCAGCATCTCGGCAGCCTCTAAAGTGTCGATAGCGAGGCTTGTGGACACTGTGCCAGCTTGTGATGCATGGGTCTATAGCTCCTACAGACTTGTCTAGATGGCCCCCAATATTAGTTGTTGCTGCTACTCAAACTATTGTAGGGCCTCCACGGTGACATCCCTCACCGTGTCTCCAATGTCATGCAATCGCCCTCTATGAGGGTGATTGGGTCCAGCAATATCTTAGTGGCCTTGTATTTCTTCCTTGACCCTCCTTTCTCTTATTCCCTTAGACGCTTGATGCGAGCAAACATCGCCTGCAGGTCTACACCGTGTTGCTCTATTTTCTCGTTTGTCTCTTCCTCTGTCTCGGATTAAGGTGACCTCGTGCCTTTTTCAGAGCCTCACTCTATTCCACTTGCCTTCTTCTCCATCTGTTGAGTGGCATCATGCTCTTTCTAGGCCTTATCAGCGGCCTCCTTCTTCCTCTTCTCAGCCAACTGCAACATCTTGAGCTTGGCCTCCTCCTTCTTGTGCTGCGTGGCAGACTTGCTCACCCCCACTGCCAAGTCTGATGTAGTGCGCCACTCTACAGGTTAACGATCAAGCACTACATCAATTGCATCATCCGTTGCCAGGTAAAGCAAGTCATACCATGTTTACGCAGGTTCCTTCCGCGCCCTAATGGACACATGGTGAAAATATGCCTTAAACTTCGCATAGCCCTGCAGGTTGGAAAACACAGTAGGTGAAAACTGCGGTTTGCGACTAATAGCCATGTGGATGTTCATCTCAATCAAGATACACAAGATATTGCTATTCTTGATGTGCTACACATCCTTGGTCGCCCACAGTGAGGTGTACTTCGCTGCTTCTGGTAGGTCTGGTGTGACCGAGGGGAATTGACTATCCTCTGGCAGATCCCATGCTACCAGCACAATAGATAGCAAGAGCCACACATAGTGGAAAGTCTTGTTGAGCTCCTATGCTTCGTGGCAGTTCGAAACGAACTCACCGCAGAGATAGTGTGCCCAATTGAACTAGACTCCTTCGACGCATTGGGTTGCTAGCGCAACAACAAGTACGGGCACCTCATCGACGCGACACTTCCTCATCACCTTTCCTGCCAAAATCTGCATGGCCACCATTATGACAGGGTCACTGATACTTGATATGGGATATCTGTGCAGCTTCTTCACAAGCTTAAATTTCTCCTTCATGGCCTCCGCGAGGGCCTGCTCACCACCTTTTTTGCCAAACATCATGGCTGGATTTTCTCCTATGTAGGGCAGCCACGTGATCCTATGGATCAATCTGTTGGTGATGGGTATTGGCTCCTCCAACCATAGACACCCATCATGCACCAAGCATAGCGGCTGCTTGATGACCAATATTGTAATCGGGGTGCAGCTATAGTGCAGCACCCATAGCATGTTGAGCACGCCTACCTTGTCTACTCCTCTGAGCCACTTTCGCGGCTCCAATGCGGTCATTCTGGTGGTTGTGTCAATAATGCAATGCATCAACTACTAAATCGCAAAGTGTGGGAACTTCTCATGGTCGGCTAAGTCCCAGTCTTCCAGCTTTAACAGAGGAACCTGCCCCAAGCGCGGACCTTCAAAGACAATCTCATCCAGCAGCAGAGGGGTTTGTAAGGGGACCTTGCTCTCGTCTATGTCTTTTGGCACCTTGGTCTTGCCCTTGCATAAAGGGACGTACTCTGGCAACCGAGTGATAGGGTCAGCACCCTAGACTTCAACTTATTCTATGTCTATTCCCCAATCCTCATCATCCATCAAGATGTCTTCAATTTCCTCCTCTTCTAGCTCTAGGTTAATGGCTTTGCCCTTTTCTTGTGTGGTGGACTTGTCCTTTGGTGGATTCCTTCTTAGTGATGCATGCACAGGTATTGCAGGTTTCTTTCCCTTCTTATCATTCACACTCTTTTTGGTCGGGGTCATCTTCAATCTAGGGGTCCATGGTGATTTGGGAACTTCAGCTAAGACTTCGGCAACCTCTGGATCAGCTTCCTCTGCCTCCATAACAACTTTCGGTGTAGCCTCCTCGGTTGTCACTGCTTCAGTATCCATAGCTTTTGTAGGTGCCAACATGATGTTATGCAATAAATCCTGTGTCGCCTTCGGCAATGTCTCAAATATTGAACTGACTATCAAAGCTTCAAAGTTCTCGTGGTTCATGTGCACCTGAGAGCTCAACAACTCAATTCTCAAAATGCCAAGTGTTTTTCGCTGGGTAGCCACCTATAATTTATAAGACATTTTGAATTCAAATCCGACCATTCCCCTCACATTCAGTTCATTAATGTCCCTATGGCAGTATATTTTAAGGGAATTGACCCATAAATTTCATCTTAAATGTTGGTCGGCCGCTCCATTTGGCCACATTTCTATCGTCAAATCATGAACAATGACTTTAATGGTCACTTTCAAGCTAACCTACGTGATTTCTCCATGGGTAGCACAACTCCCTTCGTGTTGTCACGAACCTTGTGACACTTCTTTGCTTTGCACAATCCTCCAATCGTGCAGCTCCCTAACCTGGGCAGTGTATTTTATAGTCTCGTGCTTCCTTTCAGTTGCCTGGAGTGCTAAGACTATACTACCCTCATATAGTCACATGGTCGGACCACTGGTGTATGGCTTCAATCGGCTGCCATTCACCTTTCCTAGGAAGAGATCTCCATTCAATTTAACCAACTGAACTGCTCCACCATCGGTAATCTCCTTAATGATATAGGGCCCTAACCAGTGCATTCTGAACTTCCCTAGAAATTGATCAAACTTGCTATCATATAACAAAACCAGATCATTTACCTTAAAGGTGTGCAGTTTAATGTGCCGATCATGCCATGCTTTTTCGCGCTGCTTTTGGACCTGTTGGTGAAATCCAACGAGAAATCTCTCTTCCTCAAGCTCAGCCAGCTGTGCGAGCCTCTCTTCTAGGGCTCCGTGATCTATCATACCCATTAGTGTCGCTATGCGCAGACTAGGCACAATGTATTCCATGGGCATCACTGCTTCAAAACCATATACAAGCCTAAAGGGTGTCTGTCCAGTCAACTTCTTGCATGTCATCCCATAGGCCCATAGTACTACAGGTATGTGTAGGTCCCAATCACTTCATTGAGTGTTGCAAACCTTGGTAAGCGTGGTTTCTAGCACCTTATTAAATGCTTCCACCATCCCGGTAGCCTGTGGGTGATAAGGTGTGCTTTTCTGGTGATATACCTGAAATTCCTCTGTTAGCGCACTAATTGTTTCATTCAGAAAGTGCGTACCGCAATCACTCATCAAAATCTTTGGACACCCAAATCGTATTAATACATACTCAAAGAGGAACTTCATAGTAGTCATGCCTGTGAAATCCTTCACAGGTTGTGCCTCCACCCATCGAGTCAAATACTTGATCGTGGTGATAATGTACCGCACTCTCATCTTCTTCCCTTGGGGCTGAATGGGTCTTACGAAATCTATCACCCATTTCTCAAAGGGTTGTAATGTCATCTGTGGATTCAGAGGCAACTCATCCCTCTGGAATGGACTGCCAGTACTTTGACACACATCACATGCTTTGCAATAAGATTTTGAATCCTAATGGAGGGTTAGCTGCCACAACCATGCACATAGAATCTTCTACGCGGTCGCTTTTCATACATAATGACCTCCCGCGATGCCCCCATGAGCATCCATGAGGATACTGCTTCTTTCAAACTCTGGTATATATCGTCGCAATATTTCATCAGACCCCATTTTTTACAGATGCCCAACAATGACAGAAAAATCTGTTGCGCGCACCACTAACTCCTTCTTTTGTTGGACGGTATAACCTTCTGGGGCAGTTCCTATCGTTAGGAAGTGTATGATATCTTCAAAATGACCATCCATGATGTGCACTGCAAATAGCTGCATGTCAAGCAATCCCTCCTCCAAATTAGTGAGATCTTCACTTATTTCAATGTGCAACAGATGGTCTGGTCCCACGTTCAGTCGTCTAGGCTTCACAATAACCTCAAAATCATACTCCTGGAACAATAACAACCATTTACAGATTGTCCCCCTAACACAGGATTATTGACCAGGTATTTCAACTTGGAATGATCCGTATACATCTTAAAATGTCCACACAACAAATAGTGTCTAAATTTTTGGAGTGCATATACCATGGCTAACCCTTTGCGCTCGGTAGTGGAATAGTTTTTCTCATCCCTAGATAACCTTCTGCTTGCTAACATTATAGGATGGTCCAATTCTCCTCCACGAGCCTATGTCAGTACTGCTCCTAGCGCTATACATGATGCGTCGACATGTACATGAAACTCCTTCTTCCAATCCATGAAGACTAAAATCAATGTGATGACCATTTTTTCTTTCCATACATCCAAGATTTTCTTACAGTCCCCATTCCAACAGAACATGACATCCTTTTTCAACAACTTTTCCATAGGCGCGGTCATCTGTGCATAGCCCTTGATAAACTTCCTGTAATACCCAATATGTCCTAAGGTTGTGCCCAGCTGTTTCACACTCCTCGGCACTTCCAAGTTAAGTATCACATCGATCTTCACGAGATCTACCATTAGTCCCTGCCTACAAACCACATGACCCAGCAGGATCCCAAAAGGAACACAAAACAGCCATTTCTTCAAATTGAGCGCAATCTGTTACCTTCGACAAGTATCTAGCATCAGGCGCAAACTTGCAACATGGCATTTGACCAACCCAAACAAAGTTTAGTCATCAAAGTACACTTCCAAAAACTTATGAATAAATTCCTTAATCGTAGCAATGACTACATGCAAAAGAATCACAGGCACATTCTTCAATCTGAAAGGCATTACAGTGTACTTAAAACATCCCCACTCAGTCGCGAATGTTGTCTTGCTTCTATCATCTAGAATGATTTTGATCAATGAATGAATACACTTCCTGGCCACCTACATTATCCAACACCTTATCAGTGAATGGAATCGGGAAAGGATCATGTACGCAAGCATCATTCAACTTCTTGAGATCTATGCATATCCTTATTTCATCCTTCTACTTCTTTTCCTATACCACCATGGGGCTTACCCAATCAGATTCTTCTAAGGGCTTAATGATGCCTGCTGTGAGCATCTTGTCTAACTCTAAGCCTACCTTCTCCTTGTACTTCGGGTTGAGGCGGTAAGGTCTCTGCTTAACCAGCTTTGCGTCAGGTTTTAACGTGATCTTCATGACACCCAGGTCTCCTATTATCCCTTTTAGATCCGTAAACTTGGTAGGGAACAAATCCTGGTATTCGCAGAGCAATTCAGTGACCTTTTCCACCGTCATGTCATCCTAGTAATCTCCAATCTTTGCAAATTTGGGCTCTACCTTCATACCAATATTTACTTGTTTCATTTTCAGTGGTGCAGTTATATCAAGATTCTCAATCTACGGTCCCTCAACCTCACGGTGACCCTATGTTTCAAGGATGTTAATCTTTCGCGGATCCTCATCTTCTTCTTCAGCAGTCACGTTACAGCATTCCATCACATGGCTTAGAAGAGTAGTCCAATCGGGTTGAATCAGATCCAAAGGATCATGCGGTATCTTAAAGATTGTTGCTTTCACTTCTTGTAGCGCTTCGTCAATACAGTCAAACCCGTCTTCAAAGCTGAACATCATTATGAATCCTTCGCGAAAAATATCCCATTCACCTGTACCATGGCAGAGCTTTGTTTCCAAGTACCATTTCATTGGGATGACATCCAAGGTATGACAAAACAAGTGCACCCATTCAGGTTGGGGCTTCGCTCCATAAGCCTGAGCCCATTTGGCCAAGTGTGCGCACAGATCATCCTTCCCGTCATACTTGTCTGTCATTCATACCTTTAGCTTCCCAAAGCAGGTTCTCATCATCCTCATGCAATCAGGCCAATCATCAGAGCTACCCTTGTGTGTGTTATTGCCTAAATCTACCTCAGGCTGAGAAAGGCAGGATCTAGGGTAACATCAAACCACGCTTAACCTGGTAGCTAGCCCTACCAGGTCTGGAGAGGGCTCTCTCCTTGTCAATATCAAGAAAATATGATCAATGAGGTTTTTAGATGACTGATGTAAAGACTAATTTTAGGATAGGTATATGCTCAGAGGAGTTTGATTGAATTTTATGTTGGTTTGTTGGCTCAAATGTGAAAGGCAGATTTGGGTCCGGGGAATGGACTTAGTCTTGCACAGGTTTCTATGGGGCGAGGTAGGAAAATGGTTTAGTACTTTGGATAAATGGAGAGTCTTAAGACTAGTGAGGAGTTGGAGAGGGCATGAGAGTCTTAGGAATCCTCTTCAAATAGTTGAAAACATGAAAAACTAAACAAACCCTAGGTAGAGCACTGCAACATCAATGATTTCTACCTTTATCCTTGATTCATTTAGTTTAGCTGAAAATAGAAAGATGATGGCATACATAAACACATGTAAACTCGAATTACAGAAGGAAAAATAATACTAAATCAACTTGCCACAAGAATCCCACAAAATGCTGCAAACCCTGGTCTATTCCTTTGCCAAACTGGAGAGATGAATGTACAATAATGCTCCAAGCATTCACAAGAGTCCAACCTTTACAAATGACTAAAAAAGTACTAGATATAGGCAACAAAAAACTCAAGCTAGGCTTTAAGGGTCGAATTCATGAGTTTAGGAGCTGTTTCAACAAAATCTAAACTAAGAACTGAAAAGTAGGCAGTGGAATAGCTTGCCTCTAAAACCTAGGAAATTGATTCATTCAATTCAAAACTACCTTTTCATGATGTATCTACCTCCATGAGTGAATTTTCAACATTTTTACATCAAAGTCCATCAAGTTACATCAATTTACATCATGAGTTTGACTATGAGAGAGAGAAAAGTCAAACTGAGAAAAAACTAGGCGAAAAATAGAGTTTTTTGGCAAAAATGACAATTTTCATCCTGTGCGCTATACCACTGTCCCTGTGCGTAGTGCCTTTTTGCAGCTGATTTTGGAGGCCTTCCTGTGCACCACATTTTCTCCAAATAGGCTTGTTGGAAATTTCTATCTGTCTACTTTCTATAACAAGTGGAATTTCTAAATTTGGTGTCCATTTGCCCCTCCAAAAGTGATTTCTCCCAACACTGCTTTCCGTGTGGCCAAAAAGGGGTAGAAGGGAATTTTTGAGGTGTTTTTGACCCTTTTGGAAGCTCAAAACTTGAAAAAACTTTCTAGTCATTTCTAGCATTCATAATTTTGCATGAGGAATCCAAAAATGTAGAGTTTTCCTCCAGAGGAGGTCCTTAGAAAAAGCGAGCATCGGGTGGTGCTATGCACCAGGCAGAAAAATCTGTGTTTTACTTCAAAAATTCAAAATTGACAAAAAGTGTGCCAAATTTCTTGAAATTTGGGCTGAGTGACCTGCATCAAGTACTATGTTGGGCCAAGGAAGCTTCAGCCAAGATCTTGAGCTTATCTTGCTCTTTCTTGCTCCTCAAAGTCTTCCTCAACTTAGCTTTTAGGCTCCTTATTCTCACTTTGCAAATCTTGTTTCTTGCCAAATAATGAAAAGCCATGTGCCGCAACATGTCCTTCTCCTTGTTAGCCTTGTCCAGCAGCCTCTCCAAGTGCATGTTCATCTTCTCCAACCAAGACTCCTTGTCATTCTCTATCTCTTGTTCAATGGAAGTCAAAGTGACATGGTCCTCTTCGTCATTTTTCTTCTTCAGTTTCAACATTTCTAGCTCCATTAGGCTTTGCTTATCCTCCAACTATTTGTTTTCTTTCTTTTTTGTCATCTATATCATCCTTGTGCATCTTCTCTTTGCCTTTGCTTTGTTGCTTATGTTTCTCCATAGAACTATCACTGAGTGTCTCTTCCTCATAGTGCTTGTCTTAGGAAAATGATGAGATGAAGGTATGGTGGAAAAAATGATGATGAAAGAGGGATGAAAGAGGACAATGGTGATGAGTATGAAGAGATTTTACTCTTGGGAAATGAAATTGGGGAAAGAAGGGAATAGTTTTGGGAGATTAGGGTTTAGTGAGGGATTTAGGGTTTTATGAGGGAATTAGTTACTTTAGGGGAGTGGGATATGGGAAAATAGGATAAATGGAGTGTATTAGGGTAATAAAAGAGTGAAAAGGGGTTTTGATGATGTTTTTGTGGTGATGGAATGAAATTGGCACAATGAAATGGAAAATAGTGAAGAGAAACTAGGGTTTCATTTTAAACTTGCAAAACTCATGAAGGACACAAGAGTGCACTCAAATTCAGCTTTGGAAGGATGATTACTTACTTTCAAAGAGGTAATTTGAGAGATTTGAAGCAAATTGAGTGATTTTGGAGCATTTTGGGGCTTGGCTGCTAGGTGTGTCGCGCCAACACCCAGGTGCGTCGCGCCAAGGAACAAGTGCGTAGTGCCTTTTTTCAGACCAGTTTTGGAGGCCTTCTTGGTGTCCAAATTGGGCGCGGGATAGCTCGTTGGAAATATTATTGAGTATAATTTCCAAAAAAAATTGAATTTTTCAATTTGGAGTTTATTTTCCCTGTCAAAAATCAAATCTCCCAAGACTGGTCAAAATGTGCAAAATGAGGCTACCTAAAGGCAGAGTGTTGTTGCAGTCAAATTTTGAAGGTCTTCCTCATCCCAAAATTGAGCTCATGATAGCTCATTGGTAATATCTTTGTGTCTAGTTATCATTTGACTCATCAAGAAAGTCATTTGGCCAACCAATCTAGGAAAAATCTTGATTTTCCCAAGGTCACTTCAGAGGTGCATCAATTCTCCTGAGGCAACTATATTTTTGACATTTCTCTAAAACCATGACACCTGTGTAAAAATTGAAAGAGGTTTTTCTTCCTTGGCTTATTTTGGACAAAAAATTCTCTCTATTTTCCCAATTCATCTTTTCTTGCTCAGAAACATCATTGGATTAAAACCTATCCCGATGTGTGGAACAGGGGATTTGTTGAAATGAAGTGAAATGAAGGGGATAAGGGGCTTCTAAATTATTGAGAAAACTTTGAGAAGTAGGGAGGGATGTTAGGAAGTAGGGGAAAGTAGAATTTCAAATATTGAGTGAGGGGAAGGGGTCCAAAAGGGAAAAACACAGGCCTAGCCTAGAAAATTGTCAAATTGTAGCAAGAAACTAGGGTTTGTGCAAAAATGAGGAATTTGAGGGATATCGGTGATGGGAAGTGTTTAATAAGGTACATTAAGGATAGGGGAAGGTGTATGAACATCAGGATACAAGTTTTGCTGATGATTTGACTATCCAAGAGAAATTACCTTCAAAACCCTAGGAGAGGGAAATGAACCTTACCTATGCACAACTGAAGCATGAACAAGGTGTAAAATGACCCATTGGAACCTGACATGATGATGACAACCCTCTTAATGATGGTACACTCAGCTGAATGGTGACATGGACCGACATTTGGATAACTTTGAAAGGAGTGAAAACAAACCCTAGACCTAATACCTAGTGACCAAATTTTGCTTGAAGAATCACTGAAACGACAAAATTTGACCTTGAAACCTTAAAATCACTTTGTAAGAGTATGTTTTATCACTAGAGGAAGGCTGAAAAGACTGACACTAACAGTGCGTACCCCACCATCTTGTAGGCATAGCGCGTAGTGCCCAGTCCAAAGCCTGGAAACGCTTCTTTTCTAGTACTTCCCTCTCAAATGCATCCAAAAATATATCTACATCATTCAGGCCATCATAAGTGGGCAGACTTCTTACCTCAGACGACACACAGCGCAGTGACTGGGTCATCATATTACAGCTTAGCATGGTTACTTCATGTATTCAATTCTGTCAACGCTCTAATTCTTCATCAAAGTCTGAGGTGCAGGAACTCTCGCGATCCCATGTAATTCATCCATCCGCTATTGGATTCACCCAATCTTGGTCTCACGTTGTTATCTTATATATACAGTCCAAATCTCATCGCTCTCGTAATCGCAGACTAGTTCATTATAGCATGATCCTTCAAAAGAATCTAGTGGTACTATTATAAGGAGTGATTTCTTTTCAAATATCATCTTCCACTTCTTTAGGTTGATTAACCCGTTCATGTTAGTAGCCCAATCAATGCCAAGGAGCGTAGGGTAGGGGTTGTTGTCATCCACAATTTCTATTACTTCAATATCAGCCAATGCGCTCACGCCTTCAATATCTACAGTCACTCCTTGCATTCACCCCATGCGGATGATATTTTGCTGATTTTCCATCATTAACTGAATTGGAGACCACTGCAGCGTGGGTCTTCCCATCCGCTCCCAGGTCTGCTTTGGTAACACATTCACATCTGACCCTAGATCCAAAATAACCTAATCCATTTCATATTCTCCTATCTGCACGGTCAGTCTCATTTCACGTCTTGTCCTTGTTTTATGCTTACCAATCTTTTGTACCATGCGTGGTTCACCCAGATTGTTTCCGACGCATCTATTTATAAGCTCCTGTAATCCCTTCATAGCCTTCCTATCACGCAGTAGCTTCATGCAGGTTTCTAGAAAGGTCATAAGCATAGAAGGGTCCAATTCCTAATCAGGCTTATCGATGCTCCCTGAGGTAGAGGCCTCAGTGAAGCTCTTCCTTGCCTCCATGAATGTTTCATGTGTGTGCTCTAAGTAAAACTAAACATCCTTCGCCAGAGCTTTGCGAACCCATGCATTGTCTTCAGGTTGTTTCCCCTTATCATTGCCCATTTCAATTCCACTTTGGAGCACTATATTCACATTCGGATCCTCTTCTCGAGGCTCATACCTCATCATCTGCAGGTTTTGAGTCGGTTACGGTGGTAGCGCCCCTTTGTCACATATCCTTGCTATTAGCATAGGACAGTCCTCCATTTCATGATCAAATAGAGTGCAATATTTGCGTGACAAATGCGTTTGGTTAGTGCAATCACAGGCATAATGTCCTGGTCCTCCGCAATTGTAAGATATTAACTGTCCCCGACCTCTGCCAGGTCCTCCTCCACCTCAGCCTCGTCCGCGCCCCTAAAAGCTCGTTCGTGCCATCACTGCGCTCTAGTCAGGGGGCCACGTTTTTTCCTAAAACCTATAGGCAAGATTTTTTTCCATCATCAATTCATAACTTCTACAATTGCACTCATCATTCCCTACCGACCTACAGAAGTTGCAGAAAAATTGTTGCAGTGTTTGTACAAACTTTTGCAGCAAATGATAGTTATCTGTCGTATGTTTTCCTACTACCTGACATATAGCGCACCACAACGTAGGCCCCGCGCTCAGTCCTGCTTCAGCTTCCGGACTCAAAGGCTTCGATCCTCCTCCTGGAATATAGTTCGCAAAGACCGGGCAATGGTCTTTGTCATGCCCCTGACCCTTACATTTCAGGTACCATACCTCTTCGTACACCTCTGGTCAAACTGTTCTGTCTTGCTTCAAACTTTTCATTTCAAGGCAAAGATTTTGCAACTGCGCATGGATCTGTTGAACCCCCAGATTTGGATATTGCATTGGTTTTGCATGTAGTCTCATTGCAATCTCCAAGGCCTCTGCCTGAGTCACAATATTCTGTTGTGACACTGCAACCCTTAGTTGTGGCAGGAGCGAAGCTATGAACCACTCACAATGTTGTCCATCTGTTAAGTTCATATTAGCTTCACGAATTTTACACTTCAACCTCTGATCTAATTCCCAAGGTGTCTCACCTCGTTTCATAGCGATTTCCTTGAACCCCATAATAGACTGGGCCTCAAATTTAGGCCTACTAAACTCTTTATTCAGCACGGTCTAGATGTCTACCACCCCAGAATTTGGGCTATCATTAGAATACTTGATGTACGAAGTTAGTGCATGATCCTGCAAAGAGCTAACCAATGTTTCCTTATTCATGTGATCATCTATAATTCCCTGAGCTTCCCATACAACTTTCACGACAAACCAAAACTGGTTCGGGTCCTCATTTTCGAAGCCTTTAAACAAAGGTAGCTTCACTAAATTTTCCATGCTGAACTACGGTGGAGGTTGTGGTGGTATGGGTGAAGAAGCAGGTGATGGTGGCGAAGTTGGAGGTGGTGTGGGTGGATGTGGCAGTCGTGGGAATCCTTGTCTTATTAACTGAATTTCACTTCATGGAGAAACCTGTGATATTCCCTCTTCATCACCCAATGGAGGTGAAATCAGTGGGCTATATTCAGGACCCTTTCTTCCTTCGTTCCTGTAAGTTTTTCCACTTCGCGTAGCTCCGAACATCAAGGTAGCTGCATAACCCATTTTTTGCACAATAACATCTTAATCCATGTATTCAAAGATTTCAAGTACTTACCTCATGGACCTTTGAAAAAGTGTTGCTTCGCCTCGTTGTAGCTAACTGAGGTATCGACTATGAATTCAGTCACAAATCCTCCTATGATGTGATCAAGCCAATGATCGACAGCATGGGTGATCTTATCCTCAGAGGCTTCCAGTCTCTGTACTAACTCCAGGGTCCAAACAATAGGACCATCAAGTCTCCACCTTCCTTAGCTATCCGCTAGCTTCGTGATCCACTCGTATAACTCAACTAGAAAGGAATAGAAAAAGATCTCGTGGATTTCTGTATATAAGTACATGTCTAGCCACTGTTCCTTTGTCAGTCGCGGGTTTCTGTTCTCCTGCGCCGTGAATTCATGGATCTTCCTGTCCAACTAGTCTCCGATCTCTTTCTTAGTTTGATTCCAGTAATACGACATCACACATCTCTCATGCAAATTCTAGTCCTGGCAACAGAACCATTTGTTCACTGCGTGGGGCCTCACCCAGTTTCAGTGTTAGTTAGCCAAACAAATCCCTACACTACTGGCCCTTTCGGCATCAGCCCATGGAGCGCGAACCAAAGTCTCACCCGAAGTAGTATGGGGGGATCCTGGAACCAAATTTCCACACCCTAAGATGGTCATGATGTCGTTTTATACCCTATGTTCCTACTTTCGTGCAGGTTGCTAAGTTCTAGAGCTCTATTAGTCTAGCCCTTTATTCCGCCCTTTAGTACTTCTGCAAAGGGGTACGATTGACCTTCGCGCAGCCCTAACCTACGATCCAGGTACTTTCGTATAGCTATGACAGTGTATTGTATAGGTTCCCAAGTTATCTTAAGTGTTTTACTTATCTTACTAAACAATCACAGTTAGCACAGCGTAAACTGAGATTCTCACTTGTGCTCAATTAACCAACATAATTACATACATTCACGCATCACAAAAGCATTGTAAATGAAATCCATACATAGTATAACAAGATGCATTAATAGGAAATAAATACACAGAAATTGTGGAATAATTCTCTTAATTGATATCTTCATATTATTACAAACTCTATCTGCGCTGCGCACATAGCTACAGGGGTCCACTTAGCTGCGGACTTCTACCCTAGGCCTTTCCACAATCAGCTGCCAAGCCTCTAGCTATGCTAAGATCTAAAATACTGAGACTTTGTTACCAAGACTCTTCACTCCATTCTTCCCTAAAAATACTTCTTACTACCTAAAGCTTACTTACTTAGCTCCTTTTTATACAATCCCATGGTCCCCGAACCATGGGTAGATCTTTACAACTGACTTTACACTTTACAAAATAAGGGTGGACAACCCTTTATGACTCATGACACCTTTGCACTCCGCAACCAAAAAATGCGGAGACTTTACAACTTTATTACAAACCTTGACCCAAAACATGGGCTTTTAACCCCAAAAATGTCCTTGGGGGATCTCATTCCCAACAACATTATGAACTTCCATGATAGAACATACCAAAAGCAGGAGGGTAGAGGACCATTAAGAATGTTGTAGTACACAAGGTTTCTAAAGTGTTAGTTGCTTTGAGGAGGTCACATTTGGTATCATAACCTCATATTGCAATTTAACTTGAGGCTTGTTGAATGGGTTGGCTTGAGGGTTTGTTCAACATTCTAATATTATTAATCCTTGAGTTAGGTTTGCTCAATTTTAATAGGTCAATGCACTAAGAGTGAAAGCAAGTTCCATCCATTGAAATGAAAAAAGTTGTTGAAGACAAAATGCAAGAACTCAATCAAACCCTTATCACGGATGGTTTGATAGATTCAGAAATGAGCAAGTCACCAAACATCATCAAGACTGGGAGAACTTATGCAAACAAGAGGAATTATTTTGGAGACAAAAATCTAGAGTTCAATGGCTAAAAGAAGGGGAAAGAAACACTAGATTTTTCCACAGATCCACCATGGCAAACAGATCTCATAATAGGATCTCTTCGATCAAGGACGAGGGAGGTCATCTACTCAATTCCCATGAAGAGATAGAAACTGTGTTAGTTCAACACTTTCAAGGTATAGCAAAGGAGACCATTTCAGACAGAGCTCATTTTATCAGGGACTTAACAAGGCATATACCTAGGCTAGTAACAAGAGAGGATAATTTCAATCTCAATAGGCCAGTGACTAAAGAGGAGGTTAGTGAGGTCATCAAAGAAATGCAGAATGGTAAAGTGCCAGGCCCTGATGGTTTCAATGTGGATTTCTTTAAAGCTTGTTGGAACATTGTTAAACAAGATATTCTGAATGTAGTGGAGGATTCTAGGATGAATAGAACCATTTTGAGGGTGCTCAATATTTTCTTCATCTCCTTAATCCCCAAATAGGACAATGCTCAGACTCTAGACAGGTTTAGACCCATAGCTTTGTGCAAAGTGGTGTATAAGATAATATCCAAAGTTGTTGCCAATAGACTCAAACCCCTTCTTCCTACTCTTGTTTCTGTGGAGCAATCAGGTTATGTGGAGGGTAGACAAATTCTCAATAATATCATTCAAGCGCATGAGGTGGTGCATTCATTGTTAAGAAATAGGAAAGCGGGAATGATTATGCAATTGGACCTAGCCAAAGATTATGATAAGTTGAATTGGACCTATATCCGGAAGATCCTTTTAGCCTTTGGATTTGATCATAACTGGGTAAGATGGGTTATGGCACTAGTAACTTCTTCTAGCTTTTCAATTCTAGTTAATGGTTCTCCTTCCAAGACTTTTACTCTTTCAAGAGGCCTCAGGCAAGGAGATCCGCTCTCTCCCTTTCTCTTTATCCTCATGATGTAAGGACTTGGTCGGTCTATCAAGCATGCAAAAGAAGTTGGTAACATCAAGGGTCTCCAACTTTCTGAGACTGGACAGGCTTTGACCCATCAACAATTTGTTGATGACACTATGCTACAGGGAATCCCCACAGTCAATGAAGCACTTGATTATAAACAAATCTTGTGTGACTTTGCCATGGCTATAGGTATGGAGGTAAATATCTCCAAATCTAAGATTTTTTTCTTTAATACTAATATTGCTATTCAAAGAAATATCTCCAGAATTCTGGGCTTTCAAAGGGATGTCCTTCCTTCCAAATACCTGGGAGTTCCTCTAACTGATAAACCTTTGCACAAAAGCATTTGGGAGCCGGTGATTAATAAGCTGCGGGATAAAATCAGGAAATGGACTATTAGATCTTTAAACTTGGCAGGCCGGTTGGTGCTTACAAAAGTTGTTCTTCAATCAATCCCCATCTTCATGCTTTCAGCCCTTCCAGCTCCAAAAGGAGTTTTGCAACAATTTAGAACCATTCAAAGAGAATTTCTTTGGGGTAAGGGGGAGGAGAGAAAGAAATGGGCCTTGGTAGCCTGGGATAATATTTGCAAACCTAAAAACCATGGGGGTCTTGGATTGGATGATCCGGAAGTACTTAGCAAAGTTTTAGGGGAAAAATTGTGGTGACATTGGGTTAAAGACCCAATGTCTCAGTGGGCTAGTATCTGGAAAGAAAAATATGCCAACACTTGGCAAGATAATGATCACATAAGGATGACTGGCATCATAAAAGGCTCCTACATTTGGAATAAGGCCTGGGAGGATACAAGCTTAGTGCAAAAAAATAGCTTCTGGGAAATCAGAGAGGGAGATCTTGCTTTGTTTTGGGAGGATAAATGGCAACAAGAACCTACATTGTTAAGAGAGGACTTTCTGTACCTCAAGAAATAAACTGATACCAAATGGTTACTTAGGGTAAAATATTTTTGGGATCAAACCAATAATGAAGGAAAATGGAGAACCTGGAAGAATATGCAATACAGGGATGATAGCCCCTTGAAAGAAAAAGTGGATGCACTTCTGACAATGTTGGACCAAAGGAAAATTCTAGTTTCAGAGGGGCATGACCAACTTAGATGGGGCAACAATAATGAAGGTACCTTCAATATTAAGGAGGCAAAGTGCATAATCCTTGAGCTGGACTCTAATGTACCGAACAGGGTTTGGCAGAACCTATGGAGGCATCAAGGTTGGATGAAAATCAAACTCTTCATGTGGTTGGTACATCATAAGAAAATTTTGACTTGGGAAAACATTCAGAAGAGGGGTGTTATGGTAGCTTCTAGATGCCAGCTCTGTGAAGCCCAAGAGGAAACAATGGAGCACCTTCTCAATAATTGCATTTTCACCTCCAGGTTGTGGGATACTTTTCCCACAATTTTCCAACAGACAGACAGGGACAAAGGAAGCATTATCAATACCCTAAATAACTGGAGACGAAACTTCTTTGATTATGAATTTCTTCACTCAGGTTGGGCTTTAACTCCAAGCTTCATAATATGGAATGTCTGGAAAGAAAGGAACAACAAAATCTTCAAAAATGAAAAAATTTCCTCCTAACGCATTATTAAGCAGATCTTAAGACAACTTAAGGAGACAGTTAGTACTTTACTATGCACTTCCCCAAAGAATCCACCTTTAGAAGTTGAAATGTAGATACTTCTTCAGTTAGGTATGCAGGGGCTTATACCTCAAGGAATGGAAAAGAAGGTAATGAAACTGGACAATAAACTAGATTACTGGCATCCTCCCCCTCAAGGTTTTCTGAAATACAACATTGATGGGGCCTCAAAAGGAAACTTGGGTATTGCTAGTTTTGGAGGGGTGTTACGAGATGAAAATGGCTGCATCCTTTTTATTTTCCATTGCCATTTGGGAAGAGCTACAAAAAATATGGCGGAATTAATGGTACTTGAGCAATGTTTAGAATTCCTGAAGTAGGATAATCTCCAGAATATAATAAGTGAAGCTGATTCTAAGTTAATCATTAACTCGGTCAAGAGAATCTACTGTGGAACAGAGCCGGAGAAAGTCTCAAGACACTGGAGGCTGCTGCTGGTCTTTCAAAGGATTCAGTTTCACCTCCTATGCTTGACCACCATGAGTTTTACTCATGTGCGAAGGACAAAAAATAAATTGGCAGACATTCTAGCCAATCAAGGGGTGCTCTGCACCAAAAGCAGGGTTAATTTGAGTTGGCAAGAGATGCCTCAGAGTAGATTAAGGGAGCAGTTTCTCGATCAGGCAGATGAGGACAGAACAAAGTTTCGAAATAGAGACACAAAGACTATGTCTAGTTGATTTGGTTTCATTATGGAGTGTTATTTCAGAAGTGAGGTCATATTTGGTTTGCAAGTCTCTGTCTGCCTCCTCAACCCAGGTAAACGCAAACCCAGAAGTCTCAGGTGGAAATTGCTTGGTAAACGGTGTTTCTCATATGGATGGCTGGAAGGAGGGATTTTCATCTTCCTTGGGCCCAAGTGCTCGAGGAGATGAGATTGTGTGAGGGGCCATAGTCCAGGCTTTCTCGGTAGACTCAAAACCCCCGCATTACTTCTGTGGTGGCATTACCACCCTCAGGGTGGTTTCAGGTTTTTCGCATGCCCTTCAAGCTGGAAGCGGTATTTTGGAGTTGGGAGCGATTCCACTCACCACGCAACACGTGGCCAAGGGTGGGGAGAGAATACTGCCCTCATCGCGCGGTAATTCTCAGGGCTTTCGGCTCATGTGATATGATCCTCAGTCGTAGGATCAAGCGAGGAAAATCCATGATCAAGAATAAGCATGCATATTGGTGGGTCCGAAAAAAAGGTTATGTTTCGTGCTTATCACACGACCTCACTGGAATCGCGTGCAAATGGTGGATTTCGGGCAGTTAAAGTGATCGGAGGTTATGACAAAAATGGACCCAATATGATTATTAATTATGGTCTATTGGGCTCAGCGGGTTCGTTTGGTTTGTTAAACGGTGTGCATGTTGGCTACCCAATATGATTTTCATTCGCTGGATCTTTGGCATAGGATCAAACAGTCAGTGATGGATTTCTCGTTTGGTTTGGTGGGCTTGCGGCCCATGGTATGTTTTGTCATCTTAGGACCATGGACTAGGGTAGGTGTTACACAAAAATATCGTCACCATGATTATTTGCAGTCAGTATGGGTCTGTCATCACTCGTACTGTCCTCCTAAGAAAGTCTCAGACCTCAGCTCTTCAAGTCAAGCTTTGAAAATGAGAGAAAGACATTAAAAATCAATGAAACTCTGGTTCCACACTTTCTCTCACTGTCACCTGCGGTCCCGCACCTTCTGTTTACAAAAACTATGGACCTGCCTGCTCTGTCCCTAAAGGTGTGGGTGTGGACCCCTGTGAAAGTCAAAAGGCGCAAGTTTTATCTTAAAAAACTCACTTTGGGTTAATTCTAGAGGATTCTAGAAGGAATTTTGACGTGGATTGTTCGCTCTGAGGTGGTTCATGCATCCCAAAAGAGAAGGATCTATTCCTTTGATGAGAGGAGCTATCCCTTTGAAGGAGGGATTTATCCCTTTGAAGGAGGACCTAGTAACCTCCCTCCATTGCACTATAAATTCAGGCATTGGGCTGGTTGCTGGAGAGGTTAGAAGCTGAACATTTTTGAGGGTAAATGCTGGTGAAATCAAGACTTCCTAGTTGAGCTTAAGAGGAGAGATCACATACCTTTTTGGATTCATTAGGGAGTGAGTGAAACTTGTCAAAGTAGAGGAGACTTCTTGCTGGACCCTGGGAGGAGCTTGTACAGCGTCAAGGCACATGTTGTAAAGTTCTTCTTCTTTTGAATTAATACAATCAAACTCATTTTTCTCAACAAGTATCTCATGTTATTTGTTTCATGGACTCCTTGACTTTCATGTTAAATATGTTTTATGATATTGGCTTTTCAGGTGCTATTTAATTTGTTTGCCTTGTTTGTGTTTGCAGATTCGCAACAAAGGAGCTCATTTGGATCGAAGGAGTGAGGTCATCCACAAACTTGCGTTTCACCTAAGGTAGGCCCTAAAAACACTTGTTTGCCACTTTTTATAAAAGCATATTTAGAGAAAGATAGTGTCTGGTTGGTTTGATTGTCATTAGGTCTTCTTTAGATTCTAGGAAGGTCTATCCTGTCCGCAAGATCGACTTACTCCGTGTGACAAAATGGCGACTCCACTGGGGAATCGATTGTTTTCCTTGTTTTTACTTTGACCTGAGAAACTGTGTTTTTGTTTCTATTTTTGGCTTGTTGTGTGTAAAATTGGGTAGAGTTTGTAGATCCAAGGTTATTTTTCATTTTTCATAGCTTTGGGAGAGGACCGCACCCCAACCCTTTGACACAGTGCATACCTATCCGCACCTTTGCTTTTAGCACAGAGCGGGACCGCACCTGTGTCAACTGTCGGCGTACGGACCCTATCAAAATTTTGAAAAACCTAAAATTTCCTCTATTAGTCAGCTTAGTTTTTGTTTAGAAATTGTTATCCACTGCCCAGACCTGCATATAACTTGTCAGAAGCTTTCCTTAGGTTGATTTCATTAGTGTTAGGGTTTTAGGTGAAATTCCTAGGAGTTTTGCTTGTTGGGCTTGTTTTTCATTTTGGTTGTGTAGTGGCTCTGAGCTTAGAAGCTGTAGGGACTTCAGATCACCTTAGTGTCTACCAGCCTTCTTATGAGTCTGACCATTTATGAAATCTCCCCTTGTTGAGGAATCCGCTTTGAGTTTTCTCTTTACAAAACTTCGAAAAGCTTGTGTTTAAAAGTTTGGATTTTCATTTTCAAAAAGAAAACAAAATTGGTTGTTCTTGACTGATTTGTGATTCTGCATAAATTGGTCCTTAGCTTTCATCTAGCTAAGTAAAACATCCTTAAAAAATACATCTAGTAGGCTTTGACTTCAAATAGGTTTTTATAATTTATAGATCTCAAAGTTAGTCATTTCCATAGTTTTGAGTGTTTTATAAAAAATCTAAAAATATCTTTTGGAAAAAAGTTTGTTTTTTGTAGTGGTTGAGTGCTTTGAAACGAAAAAGGGAAATTTTTGTGAAATAACTAGTTGTCTCGTTTTGAGTGCATTGGAAAGGACAAAAGCTCTTCTTTTAATTTGTTTCTTAAGAAGGATTTGTGTTTACAAAGTATTTGCATTCTCAAACTCTTTCTTATTTTAGAAGTTCATTGAAGAGAAAAAGATTGCTTAAATCATCTTAGGTGCATTTTTAGTGATTTTGAGTCGAGTCTTCATACCACGAGTTTCATCTCCGCACCTTTTGACTTAAACAAAAACCAATAAAAAATAACGCTTAAAGTAAAATTCATCTAGTAACATTTTTACTTCTAGGGCTCTGATACACCAACTTAGCTTATGCTAGTGTCTTGGAGTAGGAGAGTAATTAACTCTCCAAGACAGTAAAAACAAACAAGTAGCTGTATCTTGTGGTAGGGAAGAAATCCAATTGTTGCATTTATGCTCTGGGAAATCTCCTCTTAAAGGATAAGCACGAGATCGTGTCCGAACCAGTGTGGGAATCAATCCTTCTTCATTGGGAACGATGCCAGATATTCACGTATTAAAAACGGTAAACCTCGGATTAACCATTGTCAAGGAGCCTGGGGTCACTTGTTGGTAAACCTTGGATTATGTCAAGGAGCCTTCAAGGGGATTGAGCTTGCTACTCTACCCTTGTGTGCGTATCGGATCGTAGACTGTTCCCCCAGGTATATTTGTTTCAGTTGGTAACCTTAGTGGCCATATTCTTTAGGATTCTTCCTGAGGTGACAGTGGTGGGAAGATCCCACTGTACCTGGAGCAGACGTCGGCTAGACTCACTTGGATTTTCTGGGGGGTTCTCTTCATTCGAGACGGTTAAGTGGAGGAACTTGTGCCAGTCTATTCATTAAGCAGGTTGCCGGGGTAACTGTTCCAACCACTATTTCTGTATTGGACTCTGCGACATTGGATTTCATCACCAACTAGTGTTTTCAGTACGGAAAGGTTCTATTTGTGTGTGTTTGATCTCCTAGATTCTTTAGGCGTGTGATTCAAATTTGTTTGGTTCTTTAGAGACTTTAGGTGGTTTTCATTGAGATTTTACTTTGTTTGCGTGTGAAGTAGTTAAAAGTTTTTAACCATGGCTGAATTACCAAGGAAGTCCCGTAGACTTCAAGGCCAACCTCCTGAGTTTTTAAACGTGGCTGAATTACTGAGGAAGTCCCGTAGACTTCGGGGCCAACCTCCTGAGGAAGTCCCGAGCCAGCTTGAAGGCTTGAAAGTCCTCGTAACTCCTAGAGATAGTAGAGTTGGGTCACCTGAAGAAGGAGAATCTTCTTTGATAATACATCCTGATTTTCAAACGTTAGTGGCAGATTATAATCCAAAGTCGGTGTCTATTTCTGAAATTACTGGTAGCTTTTCATCTACTAGTGATATAGGTGAGGAACCTAAAATATCCGAGCCTGAAAGTGAATTTGCTGCTACTCCGACATCGGGGTTAGTTTCTCTAGCTTCTAGTGGTCCTGGTTCACCTAGGGTAGAAAGAGTAATCACCCAAGATCTTCCTTCTGGACTTATTGCTATTGAAGAACTTGCTACTCCGGAAGATGAAGTAGGCATCCCTATCCCTGAAAATCAACCTGTTATTGAGCTAAGGGAGCGTGAATCAATTTTTTACAGTCCACCTAGGAGCAGTACTTGGTATCTTTCTTTGACTAATTTTTTAGAAAACCCAGGGTTAAGTTTTTCACCACCTCACGCTCCTTATCACCCAAGACCTAGAGGTTATTATCCTTCGTTAAACATGTCAAGACAGTCGTCCATGTTTACTCAATCGCCTGAATCCTTTTTGTACGGTGGTCCTTCTGTTCCCTCTGGGTATCAGTCACTTTCTGGTACTTTTTCGGGAGCATCTCCTCAACCCATTGAGCAAGGGTTATTAACTGGAAGCAATGGTACTAAGTCGTTGAGCGTAGAAGACATTCTCAAGATCTCAGGTTCTATTCCCAATCCTCAACCTCAAGGTGGCCAGTTACCGCCTGGGGGGCAACCTCAAGGTACACAATTTGCATCTGGGGGGCAACCTCAAGGACAGTACATGCCTACCGGACAGTACGTTCCTCAAGGTCAACCCCAGACTCAATATGTACCCCAAGGTCAACCCCAGTATCAATTTATACCTCAAGGTCAACCCCAGTATCAGTATGTGCCTCAAGGGTATATACCCCAAGGTTAGTACTCGAACCAAGGTTTCCAACCACCCTCCGGTCAAACGTCTATTCAAGGAACGGGAAACGTACCTTTAAATTATCAATCCTACCCTCAACCCGGTTATGGTCCTCAATATTCTCAACCTGTTATGGGTCAGTACCCCGGAATGCATATAGTGTGGGATCCATCGCGAACTCAACAGGTGTTGCAGCCAAATGTATAGTTGTCATCTCAAACTGGACAACCCTTAGTTTCTGGTACACCCCAACAACCAGTCCAGTCTAACATCCAAACTTTTGTACCTTCGATACTTTCTCAGTCCGGGCCTAGTACGCCTCGTACTCCACCTCAAACGACTGCTACAACTGCCGCAACATCTGTTCAATCCACCCCACCTACTTCTGGAGTATCGACAGCTCCAGTTTCTACTATTCCTGTATCTACTCCTCAGACATCTTTGCCACCATCTAGATCTACGATTCAAACTTCGGTTCAGATGCCTGTAGGACAACCTGGTTCAAGTACGGTTGTCACAAGTCAACCACAATTTACTTATCAACCGTACCAGGGACAGTACCAATTCGGTCCTACTGTGCAGCAGCCAGTCTATCAGTATCAACCATACCCTGGGTACACTTATCAACAACCTCAACAACCCCAGTACGGTCCGGTTAATCCTAGTTTTCCGAGAGGATACAATATCCCAAATGCAATTCCTATTCCTAGTTATCCTGGATATCCTCCTCCTGGGGCTGGTCTCATGACCTAGAGTTTTAGGGATCCTAATCGTCAGTTACCATTTATCGCAACTTTGGACTTGACTAACTTGTCGTGCCTAACGAGCGATCCCATTAATTACCTTCCGTTTTGGTCGCTAATGCCGAATAAGTTTCCCAGTGAAATTCCTAAGTTCGAAGGCAAATCAAGAGAGGACCCGTCAAACCATGTGATGACTTACCACCTCTCGTGTGCATCTAACTCCATTTCAGATGATTCAATCCGTCTTAGACTTTTCCAGCGCACTCTAATTGGTCTCGCGGCCAAGTGGTACATTGAGTTACCGCGAGGCACTTTTTATAATTTTAGTCAGTTAGCTACCTCATTTTTAACTCATTTTCAGTTGCCAGTCCGATATGACAATGGCATGGAATTGTTAACTTCGTTAAAACAATCGACATCCACTTACATTTGAGATCATATTCATGAGTGGAGACGTTGACGGCATTTAGTGAAGGTGTTTATTCCGGATCAGATCTTGGCCGAGTGGTTTGTAAAATCTTTGTTGCCAAAGATCACTGAAGATGTCGCTAAAGCCGGAGTTGTTACTGAGGAGCAAGTGATTGCTCAAGCACAGTACCTTGACTTGGTCTATACTCAGTCAGGTACGTTACATGAGAAAATCCCCGATCTTCCCAAGCAAAATCAAATCGCTGCAGCTCCTTCGGGATCTCATGCCGCCGACGGTATGATCGGTACGGTTAACACTAAAAGTAAGAAGAAATCTTCCAAGAATTCTTCTAATATTATAACCTTGTCGGATTCCCCAACAGGAGATTCTTCTGCAAAAATTTCCGCCGATATTCACGTTGTAGAGTCATATACAGCCAAATCAAAATCCGGTGGGAAGAAGAAAGGAAAGAAGAAGAATAAAACGGACAAAAATTCAAAGGAGAAACCTGAAAAATTGGAATCCAATGATGAAAAGCCCAAACCTCATTATCCTTGTCTCATTTGTGACAATGAACATTTTACAAGAGACTGCCCTCATCGTGCAAAGGTTGTGAAAATTGTCAAAGGTTCCCAAACTCCTGCTGTTTTGAAGGATCCTTTTCCAGCTCAAGACAGTAAGATGATAGGTTCGTCCTTGAGTGCCAATGAAGAACCCATACTGATGATGTCCCATGTTAGGATTGCGACTTGATCGCAAGATTATGGTAGTAAAAGTCCTGTTGATGGTAAAGAAGCAGAATCTTCTCATTCTAATCCATCAACCTCAGCTCCCAGTTCCGATCCACTACAGATCGAGAAACCTAATCCAGACTTGGTAATCAAACCGCCCGCCAAGGGTATACTTCGAAAGTCAGCTTTCAATCCACATGCGAGAGCGGCTCAAAATTATAACATTGTTGAGGATTTAGCTGTTTCACCCTCAGCAATGTCGGCTTTGGAAGTGCTGCATTCATGTCCAGCACAACGTAAATTACTTTTGTCAGCTATAGGAGCTGTTGACGTTCAGGACTCAAACCTAATAATTTTCGATCTAGAAAATAGTACACCGCATTTGCCTCATCAAATGGCTTTCCAGATTCTAGCGATAGTCAAAAATAGGCCTATTCATTGGACTGTAATTGATGAGGGAGCCTCAACGTGTATTATGTCGATACAATGTTGGAGATCGCTTGGTTCTCCTTCGCTAAATCAATCCTCGGTGATTCTAAAGGCCTTTGATGGCCGTGGGTTTCATCCTTTTGGCATTCTACAGGATTTTCCTATAGGGGTTGAAGGAAAAACCGTTAGTCTAGATGTGGAGGTGGTTGATGCCCCTCTAGATTACAGCCTTCTCTTGGGTCGAAGTTGGTCTTACGCTATGACAGCGGTCGTTTCATCGGTCTTTAGAGTAATAAAGTTTCCACATAATGGAAAGATCGTAACAATAGACCAGTTGGCTTACTTTTCATCCAACCCAGCCTCTTCTAAGAGTATTCAGCATGTCGGTAAAATGACTATCCCATATAAGGATGTTGGAGTAGGAATAGTTAAAGATGTCGGTTTACTGGGAACTTTTCCTTTTCCTCCGATCAACGCGTCGTCTTCATTTGCAACCATTCATATGATTACATCAAACAACATTGTTTATGATGATCCTTGGATCATTCCTTCTTAATCTGAGATAGACTCATTTGGTGATGTCATGCCTTTGAGTCCATATGAAATTGCGTATGAGGCTGTGCAATCGTTTACCGACCCATTTTCAACCAAAAATGACTTCAAGAATGTGGTCCGTGAGGAATCACTTTTCACATCAACCTCGGATTTAATCGCGTTTTCTGAACTTGTTCACTCTGATGAGCAAATTCGCGAAATCCTATGTGTAGATGATTTACCATGGGAAGATCTCCATCACAGATCTTCGTTTTTACCCGAGAATGATCGTTTTGAAAATGATTTCTAATCAATTTTTACGACTGAATATGTCAAGGAACCTCAGAATCCAATGAAACATCCTGATTCAGAGTTAAATTTGGGAAACATCTCTCGAACTATTACTATTGACATTTCGGTTAAGCCCGGAATTTTTTAGAACATTCATATAGGTGCCTCGTGTACAGATGACTAAATTTAGATATATAAGGCCCTATTTCAAGAATTTCGCAACGTGTTTGCCTGGTCCTATGAGGAAATGCCAGGAATTGATCCCGCGATTGTTGTTCATGAGATCAAAACTCACCCGGACGCTAAACCCGTCCGGCAACGTTTGCATCAGATTCACCCAAGAAAAGCTGCTGCAATTAAAGCAGAAGTTGAAAAATTACTCAAAGCAGGTTTCATTTATCCAATCTCGTTAACAGATTGGGTATCGAATATTGTTCCGGTTAACAAAAAGTAGGGAACAATAAGAATATGCATCGATTATAGGGACATTAATCGAGCCTGTCCAAAGGACAATTACCCAACTCCCTATATCGATCAAATTATTGATCATTGTGCCGGCAGCGAAATATTCTCCTTCATGGACGGTTTTTCTGAATACAATCAAATCAATATTCTACCTGCCGATCAACCAAAAACGGCTTTCATTTGTCCATGGGGGACATTTGCTTATTGCAAGTTACCTTTTGGGCTCAAGAATGCCGGAGAAACTTTTCAAAGGGACATGTCTTATGTGTTTCATGACATCAAGCACATTTTGCAACTGTATCTCGATGACTTGCCTGCTCATTCATTACATCGAGCTGATCACCTCGTCCATTTACGAGCAATCTTTATGAGGTGTAGGCATTATCGGATTCGGTTGAACCCACACAAATGTGTCTTCTGTATAGAAACGGGTCGATTACTGGGGTTTGTAGTTTTGAGAGTCGGCATTCGCATCGATCCCTCGAAGGTCGAAGCTATCATCAAATTGCCTCCTCCTTCGAGTCTTCGCCAACTCCAAAGTTTGCAAGGGAAAGCAAACTTTTTACGACGATTCATTCCTAACTACGCCAAGGTTACAAAGGGTTTTACCCAGTTGTTGAAACAGAATACTCCATTCTATTGGGATGAGATAGCTCAGAAATCTTTTGATGCACTTAAACACGCGTTGACCCATGCACCGTTATTGCATCCTCCCAACTACAACCAGGATTACTTCTTGTATCTCGTCGCCTCTCATTCCACCATTGGAATGGTCTTAGTTTAGGAAGATGAATTCGGAACTGAACATGTGATATATTACCTTAGTCGAACTTTAAATCCAACCGAGCTAAAATACTCACATGTGGAGAAATTGGCATTGGCAGCTGTTCAAGCTGTCCAACGTTTTCATCACTACATTTTACTACGTAAAACTACAGTGATTTCGGATTGCAACCCTATGATCTACATTTTGACCAAGAAATTGCTAGGGGGCAAGTACTCTAAATGGATTGTTATCCTGCAGGAGTTCGACTTGGAATTTGAGAAATCCAAGTCTAAGAAATCTTTAGTTTTTGCGGAGTTAATGTGTGACTTCCCGCGTGCTGACACGGAAACTATGGCGGAGGAGCCCATTGCGGACAAATCCTTGTTTCTAATCAGCACTTTAGATCCGTGGTATGGGGATATCATCGTTTATCTCCAGACCCAATTCTTTCGGCCAGAAATTTCAAAGTCAGAACGTCGAAAAATTCGATTCCAGTCCCAAAAATTCAGGATTATTAGAGATACTCTTTATCGCCGTGGGGTGGACTCTGTTTTTCGACGATGCTTAACTCACGAGGAAGCTGAAAGGGTTCTAAATGACTGTCACTCTGGAGCGTGTGGTGGTCATATGTCTGGGTATGCCACAGCCCAAAAGATATTGCGCGTTGGCTACTTCTGGCCGTCTTTATTTAAAGATTGTATTACGGCGGTCTGAAAATGCCACAACTGCCAAATTTTTGATCGAAAGATGCGCGCTCCACCTGCTCCTCTCCACCCTATAATTGTCGTTGGTCCTTTTGCCAAATGGAGTATCGATTTTATTACATGTAACCCTCACTCGGCCGGGGGGCATGCGTATATCATCCTTGCAGTAGATTATTTTACCAAGTGGGCCGAGGCGATGCCTACATTTGAGGTAGATGGCAAGACAACTGCAATTTTCGTGTTCAATCATATAATTGCCAGGTTTGGTGTCCCATAAGTGATAATCACTTATCATGGGCATCATTTTCGAAATGTTATGATGACCGAACTTACAGGCCAGCTTGGTTTACGTCACGATAGTTCAACCCCTTATTATCCACAAGCTAATGGTCTGGTTGAATCCATCAACAAAGTTTTAGTTATCATGATCCGACGAATCATTGGGATTCATCGGTCGAATTGGCATAACATGCTATTTTCAGCGCTTTTGGCGTACCGAACTTCAGCAAAAGCATCAACAGGGTTCACTCCTTTCCAACTAGTCTATGGTTTGGAAGCTGTGTTACCCATTGAATGCGAAATCCCGTCACTACAAATGGCCATCGAGTTACTTCCAGCCACTTCCAAAGAGGAAAAGCGTTTGTTATACTTGGCTCAATTAGATGAGAATCGACGTGATGCTGCATTGGCGATCGAGACTCACGCAAAACGCATGAAAGCTCAGTATGATCAAAATGTGACCCCTTGAAATTTTTCGGAAGGAGATCTAGTCTTAGTTTACGATCAAGCTAATGATAAATTAGACACTGGAAAATTCGTTCCTATGTGGCATGGTCCCTATGTTTTCAACCGAAAGCTAGCAAAAGGGGCCTATGAATTGGTAGACTTTGACGGGGACTCTTTGGGTAAACACAGAAATGGTCTTTACTTGAAGAGGTATTATGCTTAAAGAATGGGTATGGAGATTTTTAGTTAGGATAGTTTTTCTTTCTAGTTGTTATGTTTTAGTTTAAACAGTGTGCTTAACTTAGAGAGTGTTTTTTCGTCATTATTCCTGCTTATCTTGGTTTTACTCTTGATATTGCAGATGTCGATGCCTCTCCAAACATACATTGGTTTCACTGATGGTGCTTGTCGTAATACACGGAACATTTCTTCCGCAGCTTGGGTTATCTATTCGCCCTCTGACAAGTTAGTATCTATGCATGGGGTAAGCCTCGGTCAAACAACGAACAACATTGTCGAGTATAGTGCAGTGATTGAGTTATTATCTGAATCTATTTCATTTGGGATTCGGAGTTTGATAGTGAGGTTAGATTCTGAACTCGTTGTATTACAGCTTAATAGAGTGTATGCCATTAGAAATCCAGTGTTATTAAGATTATTTTTGAGAGTGCGTCTCTTGGAACGTGAATTTGATTATATTGAATATCAGCATATTCCAAGATCTTTAAATACATTAGCATATGCAATTGCTTCTCGAATGTTAAATAGACATTTGCAATAATCATACATGTAAATTTAAAACCATTCCATTACATGATTTACAAGGTAAGCCGGTAATAGTGATATATATATATATATATGAGTGTGTCAAAAAATACATCGTCCTCGATCATAGGTTGAAAAACACCTTATGATCGGCAAAAATGATAAGTACAAAAAACAAAAATGTCATATGTGCCCACAATAGGCGATCATCCTATCACTGGTGATGATCTCGATAAGAAACCACTGCATGGGCCACCTTGCAAAGGAACCTCCTAAAAGGTCCCGGGACCCCAATCACATAGCGCTGAAGTCGACGAGGAATGTCATCTATAGTGGTCTCCGGAATATCTCCTATAGTGGTCCTGGTGGAAGAGCCATGTCTGCGTCACCATGAAAATCTATCCCAGCATAAGGGAAGTCCTGAATAGAAAAGACCTGGTTTTCCAACCATTGCAAATACTCAGATTTGAATCGAGCAACCTCTGTCCTCTCGTCCGGGTGAAGGGCCATAACTGCGACCCATCGCATCAGTTTGGGCTCTCGAGGAAGCCCAGCTCCAACAATAAGGTGCTACAGGATCAACATGGGAACCCTCTCCAAGCCAAAACTCACAACCAAAGCCCCATAACCAAAGGTCTTTAGTTGTCTGTTCTTGGCCCTAGTCAGTTGGCCTTTCAGATTGGCCAACACGGCATCGCACCAGTTGAAGATTGTGCCTCGAAAGCAATCAACTGCCATACGCATCTGGGATCCAGTGGAAATATGTAATGCGGCAGCCGCGCAAAGTCTGGTGACAGTAAACGCAATCACCATGAGTTCAGGACAGGATATGGTCTTTATGTCTATCCCTTTGTCTCTAGCCTGGATATTGCAATACTCTAGCCGGAGGCTATCGACAGACTGGCCACCTGGCCTAGCCCCAAACAGAGTCAAGTCTTCACCTCTCTTAGGCAAACCAGTCAAGAAATATATGTCCGCCGGCTCGATTTCAAGCTGGTGGCCACCAATGAAGAAGCACTGGTCCTGTATGCTCCATCTGTCAACCAACCACTGTAAGAAATCCACCTGAGCCCTCATGCCAGGAATGGCCCAAAATTTGTACAAGCCGCACGCCCTCAAAGCATCAAGTGAAGGCTAATGGTTCCATGTGGCAGCATCCACGTCCTCATGCTCTTGTTCACGCCAATCTTGCATGATCTACTCTCTGCATCAAGTATAAAGATAAATTAAAATGCTAGAAATTATTTTGTGTGGTCCATTTTTGAGAATTTTTGGGTTAAAAACCCTTGCGATGGGGACCGAACCCTCCGGGTTAGACACAGTGTGTGGGACCACACCTTGTCTACATGGAAGGTGCGGACCCCTGGCTTTTTCCCAATGGAGAAAAAGTCGGGGCCCGCAGGCCAGAAGTGGTAAACCTGCGAACCCCCGTGCGCGGGTTTTAAGCCTAAAAACCCTCCCAAAAAATGAAATAAATGACTAAAACAAAAATTGAAACGGTTAAAAATGAAGAGTAGGATGATGTGGATTACCTGGAGAAGACGGCGTTCGATTCCGACGGTTGGATTTTCCACAATCTTCATGGGAAGTTTTCTAAGCAAAAGCACTATTTTCTCACCCAAAACTCAAACGGTAAAAATGAATTGACGAAGGCCCTTTTTATAAGTTTTTTGAGTAAATAAATTGCAAATTTGTTTATGTTTCACTTTGGAAAGGTATTTTTGCGATATTTTTATCCATTTCAAACAGGTATGAGTAATGTTTGTGTTTTTGTGCAGGATAACGGATTATTCAGGCGAAATCTATCATTTTCGACGAAAAACATTTAGAGTCACCTTTAAGCTCTTTTCTGACTCCTAAAACATGAAAAGATCGCCGAGTTTTTCTTTTAAACTTGTTAAAACGGAATTAAAAGACGGTCCACTTACAGCTCTTTTCTGACCGTAAAAACATGAAAAGATTGCCGGATTTTTGTCGTTTCAAATTCGATATTGGTTAGAAAACGACGTGTCATTGATCGCCTTTTTACTTTTTCGGATCAAGGGAACTAATGACGAAAAGTACTCCTTGGTCGTAAAAGATCAAGCGATTCTCTCAAGTATTATTTTATACTTTTTCGGGCTTGGGAGACACAAACTTACGAAAAAGGTCAACCCTAGAGTCTTCTTAAGTTTTTTCAGACTCTCTAAAATTGAAAAATGCTGAGTTTCTCCTATACTGGACTCATTAAAATTTCACAGTAAAGGACCTGTTCAATTACAAACAGGAACAAACCACTTCTTCTTAGGGTTCGAATTTAAACTAAGTTGGACTCATCCGAAGGATGAGCTTATAATCAAGCAAATGTTATCCTCCTCAAGCTTGTCAAAAATAAAGAGGTACTTGCCAGAAATGGTGGGGGAAAAGAGAGAAAAATGAGCATGTTTGTCATACTTTGTAACCGCTCTTGAACACGACACTTTTATTCACCTGGGTTGGGAAATCCTTTGCCTAACAGTTGATCAAACCACATTGAAAGTCTTCAGCCAGTTTCTGGGTATTAACTTTGGGTCAATTGTCACCAAACCATCTGTCGTGTCGTTATGCGTTCAAGAGGTCGCTACCAATAAGCCATTCATCTTCAAAATATCTGTCATCCATCTTGACCATCCCTAAGTCAGTCCTTGCAACTAAATTTCTTCGACTTGATCTATGATTTCGTCTTGTGGGTTTGCCTACGACGAATCACTTTCTATCGACTTCAGCTCATTATCTAGAAAGATGATCTAGAAATCGTCAGTACCTTGAGATCTGCATGCCTCAATGGCAGGTTTCTCGCCTTTGACGACAGGTTGCATCATTGACCTTCGATCAAAGGATTCCGTGACATGTTCGACATCAACACATTTATTCACATCTCATGGATTGTACTGGGTACTTTGAGAGCCATTGACATCACTGGTGGTTTCTCTCACACTTGTTAACAGTTTACATCATTGACTGGTAATCAAGTGGTTTCTACCATGTTCGGCATCAACACATTCATTCGCATGGATAGAATCGTACTGTTTCGTGAAGTAGAAATTAAGACCATGGATCTAGTTTCCACAATCCAGGTTGTGAGGAATTTTGTGTTCATTATATAATGGACTATTCATAAACAGATGGTTGCGTCCATACTATGTCCACATGAGTCTATACTTGTGATGTTGTACAAGATCATTCCTGTATCAGAGTAGTAGTTAGTTTTCTAGTCAGTTTTGATCTGAGTATGGGAATGCCTACCTCTGCGATGATATGATCTCATATATATCTTGCATTGAATGTTTTTACAGGTTCCAACCGGGCTCTCCACAAGATGATCCTCGAAATGATAAAGTACTTCACTCTTCCTAAATGATAAATGAATACCTCATCTACTACAGACTTCGCACTTTAGGGGGCAATCTGTTACACAAAAATATCATCACCGTGATTATTTGCAGTCAGTATGGGTCTATCATCACTTGTACTATCCTCCTAAGCAAGTCTCAGACCTCAGCTCTTCAAGTCAAGCTTTGAAAATGAGAGAAAGACATTAAAAATCAATGAAACTCTGGTTCCGCACTTTCTCTCACTGTCACCTGTGGTCTCGCACCTTCTGTTTACAAAAACTGTGGACCTGCCTGCTCTGTCCCTAAAGGTGTGGGTGTGGACCCCTGTGAAAGTCAAAAGGTGCAAGTTTTATCTTAAAAAACTCACTTTGGGTTAATTCTAGAGGATTCTAGAAGGAATTTTAACGTGGATTGTTCGCTCTGAGGTGGTTCATGCATCCCAAAAGAGAAGGAGCTAATCCCTTGATGAGAGGAGCTATCCCTTTGAAGGAGGGCTTTATCCCTTTGAAGGAGGACCTAGTAACCTCCCTCAATTGCACTATAAATTCAGGCATTGGGCTGGTTGCTGGAGAGGTTAGAAGCTGAACGTTTTTTAAGGTAAATGCTGGTGAAATCAAGACTTCCTAGTTGAGCTTAAGAGGAGAGATCACATACCTTTTTGGCTTCATTGGGGAGTGAGTGAAACTTGTCAAGTAGAGGAGACTTCTTGTTGGACCCTGGGAGGAGCTTGTACAACGTTAAGGCACAGGTTGTAAAGTTCTTCTTCTTTTGAATTAATACAATCAAACTCATTTTCCTCAACAAGTATCTCATGTTATTTGTTTCATGGACTCCTTGACTTTCATGTTAAATATGTTTTATGATATTGGCTTTTCAGGTGTTATTTAATTTGTTTGCCTTGTTTGTGTTTGCAGATTCGCGACAAAGGAGCTCATTTGGATCGAAGGAGTGAGGGCATCCATAAACTTGCGTTGGACCTAAGGTAGGCCCTAAAAACACTTGTTTGCCATTGTTTATAAAAGCATATTTAGAGAAAGATAGTGTCTGGTTGGTTTGCTTGTCATTTGGTCTTCTTTAGATTCTAGGAAGGTCTATCTTGTCTGCAAGATCAACTTATTCCGTGTGACAGTAGGCCTGTCATATTGGTGGGCCCTATTGCCTTGGTCACTTTTGTAAACTATTTCTCTTTTTTAATTGAATAGAAGGATCCGCTCTTGCCTTAGCAAAAAAAGAAAGTAAGGTCCATCCCATATGTTGTATTGGTCTATTTTGGGTTCCTCCTTTTATTTCCCATGGGATTGAGTAATTCTAGATAATAAATTTAATATATGATGAGAAGGAACCTCCATACCATAAATATAGTTAGTCACTTAATCTATTGTACCTACAAAGATAAGGCTAATATATTTTTTTTCATTGTATGAGGGAGGCAATGCTACATAATTAATAAAAGTAGTCCAAGCATAAAACACCTACTTACCTATTGGTAGCCAAACATTAGGAGGATTACAACTAGCTACTACCTTGACATGCAATTCATAAGATAACATGCTAAAACAATATCTATGAAATCTATAATGTTAAAAAAGTTTAAAAAAATCACTACCATAAATATTAGTAAAATTGAAAGAAACATTTATAGCTAAATACTTATCATAAATTCATATAGTATAGATCTTTTATAGAGTATGGTTTATTTACTTCACCTTGTTATATAGTACTATATTTAACCCATAAAATAAGTTCCAACAATAGTACATTGAAAAGTTACTTGTAATCTATGTCACTTTCTTTTAATTAATGTCAACTTCAATCTGGCATAACTCACAAACCATGAGGCCTCTTATGGTGTGCCGCATACCATGAGAAACATCTTTATGAGGAGAATCCATTAAGGGTGATTTCTAAATCAAACACATTGATAATTTTCTTCAAAAACTTCCAACAAGTGTGGGGTACATCCTTAGTCCGGGAAACCCAAACTCAAGAACTATTGTTTTCAATCATCCAACAGTGGATCTTCCAACTTGATGTAATTTAGAAAAGTATTAAGAGTGTTCATTTATATTTTGAAATCAATTAAAGGTGTTTAGTCAAAGTCAAACTCTAGGTTTGGCATCAATGGCTGGTGTTTAGTAAAATTCAAACTCCAGGGTTGGCATCAATGACAACACCATTGAACATGTTGCGTGACAATTGGAAAGTTCCATATGAAATTTGAGTTGACAATTAAATTCACAGTATTTTGGTTGTCTATTTGAGAACTTAGAAAGGTAATTAAAAAGCTTGTTATTTTTGATGTCATTCCTAGGGAACTCTCAATAGTGCAGTCATTATTTGAATGCCTAACTCTCCTTTGATTTTGTTTGTTGTTTTCTTTAATAGAGGAGATTTATTTTTTAGAAGTTAATGAAATTGTTTTTTTTACAACATCTTACCTTAGACAGAATTTGTCTTTAATTTTCCATGCCTAGATTTAGAGATCAACAAGGTAGCTTTACCAAAAAACTCCAGAAAACTAACAATACAAGTTAGTCTTAAGGGGAGAAAGGTCACAATCAACAAACTACTTAACTCCATCAATAGTTCTCTTACCCAAAATAAACCTAAATTATTTAGCCAAGAGCCCAAGGTTGTACAAGCTTCATCCTCTGTACCAACAAAAACTTTATTTTTTGAAGAACTAATCAGTGAACAGTTCCACTATGAAGAGTTTAATTTTTTGGACTATCCTAAATAACCTTCGAAATAACAAGACAAGCCCCAAGAAGAGATGGCCCATGAATTTAAGGAAAGAATCAATTACCTTTGAATTACCTATCCTAGAGTCAAATTAGGAAACCAATATGAAGAAAATTCCTCACTCATCTCTACCTAACTTTCACGGTCTATGAAAGGAAGATCTTGACACTTTCCTCTTTAAATTTGACATACTTTGCAGGAGTTACAATTATGTGAAAAATGTTTGGAAGTTAAAATTGTTTCCTACCACACTCAAGAACATTGAATTACATTGGTTCATGAGTATCTGCAATGGTAGCATCCACACTCGGAATCAAATGAAGAAAAATTCATGGAGAAGTACCAAGACTACTCCAAGGATAAATAAAGAAGGGAAAAAGTCTTAATTATGACATAGAATTATGATCAAGTCCCAAATATTATGTCGAAAGGTTCAAGTACAATCTTCATAGAGCAAGGTAGGAAAATATATATCCTGAGACATTATGTATCTTGTTATTAAGAGGAATTCTATATGATTGCATTGAAATCCTCAACCTAATGGGAGGAGGAGATGTCTCTCAACAACCATATGATTTCATCATAAAACTATGTCTATGATATTCTAACATAACTTCAAAAACTAGTAGAAGATCCAAAGATGTGCTAATGAGAGTTGCCAAGGGTACTAGCAGTGAGATTACAAGAGAAAAAATTTGGAATATGTTAGAAGACTTTAAACCGATATTCTCAGTTCCTTAAGCTCTCAATTACATATGTTGCATATGAACAAGAAAAAAGGGTTAGAAAAATTGGCATTGGCAATTTTATGTCCAAAGTGCAAAAAGAAGCACCCACTAAAGGAGTGTTTATTTGAACATATTAATACATGTGTAATATGTAGTGAGGAACATGCTATTGGTAATTGTCCATCCCTTCCAAGACTAAAAATTGTATACCGAGAATTTGAGGAGAAAGAGTAGTTATGTTTCGTTTCTAAAAAATGACAGTGGCAACTATAGCCTCAAAGTATGATCCAAGACCAATATCAATATTTTGATTCATATTGGACTGATACGTCTATCCAATATCCTTCTCTTGCACAGTTCCTACTTTCCAACCATGGATGGCTTTTTCACCCCCAAAATCAACTTTGGAAAGAAGGGTGGATAAATGGCTCTTTTAGAGGCCCTCAACAGGTTGTAATATAGCCTACCATTCAACTTCTACCCTATCCACAAATGTAGTGATCTACATCAGCCACTCCTTGACCAAAACTACTTGCACAAATCACTCCTAACCATAGAAAAGATAAGGAAACCCAACTAGCCCAAGTGGTGGGATTACAACTTACCCTACTTATCCAACTTATTCCATCTCTTCTCTATATTTCCATGACATTCACTTAAGATCAGGGAAGACTTTAACAAAAAATATCCTCATATGCATATTGAATATCTCAATGAGTAAATTCCAACTCAAGAATCAAAACTAGTACAATCTCTTGATACCTTAAGCATAAACCTTATCCGCTAGGGACCACAAGTTCCTCCTTATCCAAAAGAATTAGACTGGGAAAAACCAACTACCCAACCTAATTTTGATAGTTTAGGTGAGCTTAAAAATGTGCATGTCCATATATTCTTATTCCAGGTAATCAATGATGTCCCTATCTATTCAAAAGTAGTAAGGGAGTTGTATCTGAGGAAACTTGATCGAAAGGGAAAGGATCCCAAAATGTTCATGTAATGGGAAATATATTAGACCTTATGTTGGGGGAAGGGTTCTTGTGGCTAAATACTCAGACCTTAGAAGCCTAATGGTCAATGTGAAGATCAAGCATACCCTTATTCAAAACAAATTGATTAACCTCAGGGATCCCAACAATGTTATGACCCATGACACCATGAAGTCCCTAGGAATTTCCAATCTTAGATAGATCCCCATGGTAAGACAAATTTTTGATAGATTGACAATAAAACCAAATAGAATTTTGGAATATGTAGTGATCTCAATTGATTCATGGGAATACCTTATTGACTTTATGATCCTACAACCCAAATCTTCTATAGGATGATATCTTTTAATCCTAGGAAGGCCATGGATAGCTACTAAAAAATATTACATTCATTGTAGGTCAAGTAACATGACCATTTCCCATGAGACCTCAACAAAATTACTCAATATTTATCCTCTTGCCAAGCCTAGTACAGATCTTGAGATATTTTTTTGGGATGATGGAGAGGAAAGTAATGAAGATGAATCTTCCCATCAATTCCTCATTGTTGACTAGTGAGATAAAATTGGGATGAGGAAATTAGTGACTTCATAGCTTCATCCTCCTCTTCACTTGACACACATGATTTAACTCACATCATGGACCCAGAATTCTAGGCTTCTATTGTTGTGTCGAATGAACCATTGGTAGAACATGAACCCTCTTCTATTGAAGAGACAGAACCAATCCTAGAGACTGTAGAAATTAGCCATGGAAAGAACTTGAAATTCGGTCGAGGGCCAATTGAACAATGGAAGCAACGATTTGTTGAAGTCTTGTGGAGAAATAACTAATATTTCACTTGGAAATACACTTATATGGATGGAATCCATCTTGACCTATACACGCATCATATCTATCTAAATGAAGGATCAAGACCTATTCAATAGCCTCAGTGATGGGTGAATTTGGCACTGTGGGGTATACTTAAAGAGGAGTTGCCGAAACTGTTATAAGCCAACTTTTGTCTATCCCATTTCTAACAACTAGTGTATATCCCCTCTTATCATTGTATTAAGGAAGAATTGTAAATGGATAATCTATGTTGATTAATGTGAGCTTAATGAAGCAACACACAAACACCATTTCCCATTTCCATTCATTGACCAAGTCCTAGGTACATTGGTAGGGGAGAAATAATTTTCTTTCCTCTGGATTAAGTGGATGTGAAAAAATCCAAATCACTCCAAAAGACCAAGACAACACTACATTCACCTATCCTTAGGGAAAATTTTCTTATAGTGTTTTACCCTTTGGGCTTTGTAATTATCCAACCACTCTCTAGCAATCCATAATTGGGATCTTCTCTGATCTAATTCATGACAGCATGGAAGTACATATGGATGATTTCACAACATATTATGATATATTCGATTTAGCTTTGGCCAATCTAGAAAAATATTTTAATAAGATGTAAGTAAATCCATGTTTCCCTTAGAAACAAAAATTTTCACATAATGTTCACTAAAGCCATAGTACTAGGGCACCACATCTCAAAAAAAGGCATTCAAATGGATTCGATGAATATTAAGGAAATATTAAACTTACTAATTCCATGAACATAAAAAGAAGTATAGAGTTTTCTAGGACACATTGGTTACTATTGTCATTTCATTGAACAATTATCTCACCCCTTGTTTGCTTTGCTTAATAAAAATTTTGAATTTTTGTGGGAAAAGAGTTGTCAATGTGCCTTTGAAGAATTGAAATCCCAACTATCCAAAGCTCCTAATTCAAGAGTTCCTAATTGGTCCCCCCATTCCATATATCCATAGACACATCATACAACACCATTGGAGTTATCTTAGAACAACAAGGAGGAAATGTTCCATATGCAATTTATTTTATGGACAAAAATATCTCGTCCACAAAACAAAATTATATGGTGATAAAATAAGAGTTTCTTGTCATAATATATGCAATTAACAAATTTTAACATTATATAATAGGTTATCTGGTAATGTTGCACACTGGTAATGTTGCCATAAAATACTTAATGAGTAAATATGAATAGTAGAGTAACTAAGTGGTTATTATTATTGCAATAATTTGAAATAACCATCTTGAATAAACCGAGGAAGGCAAATGTAGTGGTTGATTTTATTTCAATACTAACATCAAATGAAAAAGAGTCTACTATAGAAGATTTTTTCCTCGATGAACAACTCTTTGCAGTATCTACAAACTTTCATTGGTTTTCACACATTGCTAATTACTTGGATATAGGAAAACTTCCTCATCACTTGTTTAGAAAGGAGTAACAAAAGATCATCAAACACAGTTGGAGATTCTCATGAATCAATGGGTGCCTATTCTACACAAGATTAGATCTTATTATCTAGAGATGTGTATGAGAAGATTAAATCTATGAGATATTTAATCCATGCCATGATGATCCTTGTTGGGGCCAATTAGAAAACAAGCAGACCAAGCACAAAGTACTTCATCTAGGGTACTACTCACCCACTATCGTCAAAGATGCCAAGTAATATGTGAAGAGATGTGATAGTTTTCAATGCAAGGGAAGATTGTTGCAATTAGATAAAATGCCATTACAGCCTCAGATGGTGCTAGAGCATCAATAAATGGGCCCTTGATTTTGTGGAATTTATTAATCTTCTTTCCAGTCACAACTCCTACAACTTAGTATGGACAAATTATGTCACAAACTGGATGGAAACAAAGGCAATCCCAGTCACAACTAAATAAGTAGTGGTGTATTTTTTACACCAAGAGATATTCACTAGGTTCAGGATACCTTGGGAAATAGCTACTTGTGAAGGATCTCAATTCCCTTTAAGGCTTGTATAATACCTAATGGAGACATACAATATTAAGAATAGAGTCACAACACCATACCATTTGTGGGACAATGGATAGGTGGAAGAGATAAATAAGATTCTTGAGGTTATTATCACCAGTGTTGCTAGACTACACCTCAAGAATTGGGATGATTGACTCCCTAAAAATCTATGGGCCTATTGGACTACATAGAGAACTACTACCAATTGCACTTTGTACAAATTAGTTTAAGGAAAGAGAGTATGTTTACTAATTAAGAAAGATATTTTGACACTCAAAGCAACATTACAACTTGGAAAATACCCATCTGAAGCTCAAAAGCAGAGGCTCCTCCAATTCAATGAGTTGGAGAGCTTTGTCAAGCCACCTTACACCAGACATCAGTGATACAACACTAAAAATTCCCTTTCCTTCTAAATTTTGGAGCGTGAACATTCATATATCTTGGAGGACTGAAGACTTCAAGGTTGGTTCAATATAGTATGGAGTTGTGAAGTGTGACCTGAATGACTTATGTTATAGCTGAATTTGAGACTAGTGCTTGGTGACCATAAGCCTATACCTTGTGACTCCAGTTGTTAATTAATTTAAACATGTTTGAGACCACTGAAATCCATGTGTAATATTTTTGTTTCTTGTGTACAATTTAGTAATTGAATTGAACCATTAAGTTCCAATGAGTGCTTGAAGTTTGGTTAATGATCCACTTAGTGCTTATTGTTTATGTAATGAACCATTGTGTGCCTGTAAAATTGTTAATTATACCATTGGGTGCTTGTTATTGGTTCATGAACCACTTAGTGCTTACATGTTGGATGATGAACCACATAGTGCTTACTTGTTGGATGATGAACCACATAGTGCTTACCTGTTAGCTGATGAACCACTAAGTGTTTTCCAATTTTTTGTTAAACCACCTACACAATAAAGTCAATCCCTTGATGTTGAGAAACATAATCCTTTGGAATTTGGGTGAAGGCTCATGTTTTGAAAATCATAGAGAAAGTGGGTCACTGGGGTGCTAACTTCAGGAGAGTAGTTGATGAACCACCTAGACATTGGAATTTATCTCCTGAGTGTTTAATAAATCCATTGATGTGAAATTTCACCTATGTAGGCATTCCCTTAGACTCTAAATCTGGATTAAGGGTGGTCAAATGAAAGAGATATTGTAGTGTATTTGGCCTATGGGCAGGTGGAGAGTGGGAGTCCCTCTTTTAGTTGCCAATTTTTCTCATACACTCAGATAAGTATAATGACTCATGAGTATTTGAATTATGGATGATGACTATGTTGGTTATGTTATTTTTTGATTTATAGTTCATTACTACTCATAAAAGGTTTCTTGAATTCATTGCATATTCATGGTCGATAAATTGTCTGTTGGGCGCCGGATCCCCCAAGAGAAGTTTTGGGGCTTAGAGCCCAAATTTTGGTCAAAAATTGTAATTTCGATGTAAAGACTCCACATTTTGTGGGTGCGGAGCACTTAGTTTGTAAAAGAGTCGTAGGGTTGTCCACCCTTAATTTTTTTATTGTAATGTCGGCTGTAGAGATCTACCCATCATCTGCAGACCATGGGATTTTATAAATAGAGCGAGGCTCTAAGTAGTTAAGACATCTAATCTAATGGAAGCAAGGATGAAGAATTGAGATAGATTAGAGGAATAAAGTCTAGTTTTGGGTGGTAGAGTAGGAGAAGGCTCTACAGCTGAGTGTGCAGACCCCTACAACTGAGTGTGTAGGGTGAGTCGAGTCTATAACAGTTGGAAGTATTAATAAAGAGAAGTTTCCTATCATTTCTATGTATTTAATACTTGTTTTATGCATCTATTACATTGGATATAAATTGCACTTTTAATTCTTATATGATGCACGAATGTGTATAATTGTGTTGATTAAGTGAACACAAGATAGAATAATTGTTTACACGAAGATAAGTAAGGTCTGTTAAGAAGATAAGTAAGATACGCAGTGTAGTTTGGGAAAATAGCGCAGGTCGCTACCATAGCAGCGCGAAAGCATCTCGGCCCCTGGTTAGGGCTGTGCGAAAGATGATTATAACAGATCACGAAGGTATTGAAGGTTAGAACAATGTGTGAGGCTACATGTGTGAAGGTAGGCATAGTTTGACTAAACCGACATCGCAAACATCTCAAGGGTGCAGAAACTCGGTTCTAGCATCCCCCCTTACTGCTTCGGGTGAGACTTCAATCCGCGCTCCGCAAGCTGATGTCGAAAGGGCCAGTAGTGTAGGGATTTGTTTGGCTAAATAACTCTGAACCTAGTTCAGGCCCCCATAAGCCAACAAATGGTTCCATTGCCGGGACCGAAATCTGCATAGGGATGTCTGATGCCGCATCATCGGAATCCAACTAAAAAAGAAATTGAAGGCTAGTTTGACAGAAGAATTCACGATTTCATGGCGCAGGAGAACAGGAACCTGTGACTGTCAAAAGAAGAGTGGTTAGACTGCTACCTGTACACGGAGATCCATGAAATATTCTTTGCGTCCTTCCCTACTGAGCTATATGAGTGGATAGCGAAGCTAGCAGATAGCCAAGGAAGGTGGAAGCTTAACGGTCCTATTGTGTGGACCCCAGAGTTAGTGCGAAGGTTGGAAGCATCGAAGGATAAGATCACTCGCACCATTGACCATTGGCTCGATCGTATTATAGGAGGATTCGTCACTGAGTTCACAATTGACACCTCAGTCAGCTATAGTGAGGTAGAGCATCGCTTTCTCAAAGGACCGTGAGGTAAGTACGTAAAGTCTTTGAATACTTGGATTAAAATTCTATTATGTGAAAAGAGGGTCATGCAGTTACCTTGATGTTTGGGGCTACGTGAAGTGGAAAATCTTACAGGAACGAAGGAAATAAGGGACCAGAAACTAGCCCCTTGATTTCACCTCCGCAAGGGGACGAGGAAGAGCTCGCGAAGATCTCACCATGAAGTGTGATCCACCTAACAAGACAAAGAATTCAGCGAATACCACCTCCACCCACACCGCCACTATCTTCACCACCATCACCTCCATTTTCACCCATACCACCTCCACCACCACCGCGATTCAATATGGCAAGAATAATGAAGTTTCCTGTGTCCAATTCTAGTTCATTGTAAGGGTTGTATGGGAAGCGCAAGGTGTTACATATGACCATATAAAGAAGGTGATGTTGTTTAGTGCCCTGCAGGATCACGCATTGACCTAGTATATTAAGTACTCCAACGATAACCCGAATGTGAGGGTCACAGATATCCAAGCAGCGCTAAATAGAGAATTTAGCAGGCTGAAGTTTGAAGCACAATCGATCATTGGATTCAAAGAGATCACGATCCTCCCAGGCGAGACTCCTTGGGAGCTGAATCAGAGGCTTAAATTTATGATTCACAAAGCCAATATGAATATGATGGATGGACAACATTGCGAGTGATTTGTAGCTTCGCTAATGCCACATTTAAGGAGTGCACTATCGCAGCAGAAGATAACAACTTAGGCAGAAGCTTTGAAGATTTCCATGAGGCTATATGAGACCCCGATGCAGGATCCTAACTTAGGAGTTCAACAAATCCATGTGCAACTAAAGAATTTATTTCTTGAGATGTAGAGTTTGAAACAGGACAGGACAACTCGACCAAAAGTGCGCGAAGAGGTATGGTGCATAAAATGCAAGGGTCAGGGTCATGACAAGGACCACTGCTCGGTTTTACAAATTACCTCACAGGAGAAGGACTAATGCTCTTAAGTCCAAAAGCGCAAGCAGGACCTAACACGATGTCTGCTTTGTGGTGCATGATTTTTCAAATAGTAGGAAAGCATGCCATGAACAATTGTCACTTGTTACAGAAGTATACGCAAAATTCACAACAGTTGTTCTGCAAATTTTGTAGATCGGTGGGACATGACAAGTGCACTTGTAGAAGCTATGAGTTGATGATGGATAGAACTCCCACCTACCAAGTTCAGGCTGAAACGTGGCCCCTTGACCAAAATGCAGAAACGGCGCGAACAGGATTTCAGGGGCGCGAACAAGAACGAGGTGGAGGAGGACCTGGAAGAGGTCATGGACAATTGATATGCTACAATTGTGAAGGGCCAGGACATTATGCCTACGATTGCACAAATTCAACACCCCCGTTGTCTTTGTATTGCACCTTGTTTGATCATGAGACAGAAGATTGTCCTACACTGATAGCTGGGATACACAACAAAGGAGCGCTACCACCTCCCCCAACTCAGAACTTGCAGATGATGAGGTCTAAGTCGCGCGAGGAAGATCCAAATGTGAACATTGTGCTCCGAAGTGGAATCGTGATGGGAGATGACAAAGGCAAACAACCAGAAGATAGTACTTGGGTTCGCAAGGCTCTGGCGAAAGAAGCGGAGTTTGATTTGGAGTGCACTCAGGAAACATTCATAGAAGCTAAGAAGAACTTCATTAATGCCTCCACTTCAGGAAGTAAAGATAAATCAGAGCCAGAGATGGACCCATCTATGCTCACAACATTCCTGGAAATATGTATCAAGTTACTGCGTGACATTAAGGTGGTGAAAAGGTTACAGAAAATCATCAACAGATGCGCTGGGACCGCGCCAGGAGAACCGCGTGTAGTTTGGAAGATCGGAAAGCATAAGACAAGAATGGGAAGAGAGATGAGACTAACTGCGCAGATCAAAGAATATGAGATGGATCAAGTCATCTTGGATTTGGGATCGGATGCGAATGTTCTGTCGAAGCAGACATGGGAGTGAATGGGAAGACCTGCACTGCAATGGTCTCCAATTCAACTAAGGATGGCAAACCAGCAGAAAATAATACCCATGGGGTGATTGTAGGGAATAACTATGGATATTGAGGGAGAAAGTGCACTGGTGGATTTTGAAGTGATAGAGATTTTTGATGATAACAATCCCTACCCCGCGCTCTTAGGAATTGACTGGGCCACTAACATGAACAGGGTAATTAATTTGAAGAAGCGCAAAATGATTTTTGAAAAGAAGTCACTGCGTGTAATTGTACCCCTAGACCCTGCTGAAGGATCACGCTATACGAAGCCAGTGCATGACAATGAAAGTGATGATGATTTGGATTGCATCTATAACATAACAACACGAGACCAGGACTGGGTGAATCCCACCGCGAATGGGCAGATTGCATGGGAGCACAAAATCTCCTATACTTTGGATTCATATGAGGAAATAGAGCGATGGCAGAATCAGTTACATGAGGTAACTACACTAAATTGTAATATCATGACAAGGTCGTTGTGCTATGTATTGACAGAAGTAAGAGACCTGCCTACTTATGATGGTTTAAGTGAGGTAGATACCTTCTTGGATAAATTTGAAAGAGAAGTGCCGGAAAAGCAACGATTCTAGGCCTTGGACTGGGTACTGCACGCTACACCTATGAGATGGTGGGGTATGCACAAAGGGAGCTTTAACGAATCGCGCGAATGTAGGAGAATGATGCGAACACAATTTGGGAAGCCTAGGGTACGACTAATAGATAAGTACAATGGACAGGATATTCTACATGCACATCTAGATAGGAGGATGCAGGCCTATGGAAAAGAGCCACAACCTACATGAATGCACATGTACTCTGCGCTGAAATACATGTTCAATAAGCATGTGTTGGGGGGGGGGAGCTTGCAAATGGCTCCTAACAATGGAAAGACATTATGCAAGAAGAACAATCACGCAGACAGTTCTACGTGCAGAAGCATTCAACAAGGTATGCAACGCGCTAACCAAGGTATGCAATGCGCAGCGAATTGATTGGGACTTGTGTGTACCTGCAGTATTATGGGCTTATCAGATGACATGCAAGAAACTGAAAGGACATACACCTTTTAGGCTTGTCTATGGAGTGGAAGCCATAATGCCTATGGAATACATCACGCCTAGTCTGCACATAGTAGTGCTCACAAGTACGATGGATCGCAGAGCCCTGGAGGAGAGGCTCACGGAGTTGGAGGAGCTCAAAGATGAATGATTTTTGGCTGGATTTCACCAGCAGGTCCAAAAGCAGTGCGAAAATGCTTGGTACGATCGAAATATTAAGTTGCGCACCTTTAAGGTGAATGATTTGGTGTTGTTGTATGATAGTAAGTTTGATAAATTCCCTGGGAAGCTCATAATGCATTGGCTGGGACAATATGTTATTAAGGAGATCACAGATGGTGGAGCGATGCAGTTGGTAAATTTAAATGAAGAACTCTTCCTAGGAAAAGTCAATGGTAGTCATTTGAAGCCATACACAGGGGGCTTGGCCATCTTCCTAGCCAAGAGAAGCACAGTCTTAGTGCTCTAGGCAACTGAAAGGAGGCGTGGGACTATAAACTACTCTGCCCTGGAGTTGCGCGATGTCAAGACTGCATGTAGTAGCGAAGTATCACAGGGTCTGCAACAGCACGAGGGTAGTTGCGCTACCACGCAGGTCAGTTGGAAAGTGACCATTACAGTCACTATTCATGATGTGATGCTTGGTTTCAAACCAAATGGAGTGGACGACAGACATTTATGGCAAACTTTATGGGCTAGATTTTTGAAAATCGGTTGCCAATCGAGCATTAATGGACTGAATGTGGGGGGAATGATCGAATTCAAATTCAAAAGGTGCTATAAATTACAAAGGGATATCCAGCAAACAACACTTGGAATTTTGAGAGCTGAGTTGTTGTGCGCTCAGACATTCATGAACCCAAAATTGTTCGATATTCTAAAGGCGAATTCGTTGCTTAAGCAATTACCCGAGACGTTAAGAGAATTATGGAATCGCACTATGGCAGCACCTGAAGAAGCCATGGATACTGGAGTAATGACTACCGAGGAAGCTGTACAGGCATTACGAAAGTGGAAGCCCTAGAAAGTGTCAAGATAGTCGCAGAAATCCCTAAATTGTCATGCACACCGAGACCCAAGAAAGACAAGCAGGCCATGGTACCGATGCACGTATCACCTAGAAATCCACTGAGGACTAAGCTCACCATGGAAGAAAAGGGGAAGGCTATCAATTTGGAGGCCGATGAGGAGGAAGAATTTGAATAAATCCTAGTATAGGAGGAGGATGTATAAATGGAGGTTGAAACCCAGGGTGCGGACCCTCTTACCAGGCTACCTGCATATGTTCCTCCGCGGAAGGGTAAAGAAAAGGTGCCCAAAGATATAAATGAGAGCAAGAGCTCTCTGCAGACTCTGCTACTCCCTGATGACATTATTTTTGAAGGAGCGCACTGGGACGGGTGCCCACGCTGAAGTTTGATGATTGTGATCTCGCAGACCACGAGAAGTTCCCACATCTCGCAACCACGCAGCTCATGTGCCAGAAGAAAGATGCGCCAATTGGACTCATAGAGTTGGAGCCACGCAAATAGCTAAGAGGAGTTGAGAAAGCATAGTTTCTAAACCTGCTCTGGGTGTCGCATTACCATCGCGTCCCAGTGACTATTTTTGTCATTAGGCAACTGCTCTGCCTAGTACATTATGGGCGCTTGTGGCTAAAGGATCCCATCCCCATCACAAACCATTTGATTCACAAAATTACTCATCTCCCTTGCAAAGGGGAGGACCCAACAAACATCTCGGAGGGAAAGAGTGATGATTTGGCCATCGCGAAGGCCATGAGGAAGAAGTTTAAGCTAGAGAAGAAGAAGAGAGGGAAGTCACAATGCAGATATTGGTAGGGAAGGTTATGCGGAAGTGTCGCGTGGATGAGGTGCTCGTGACGCTAGTTGCACTAGCAACGCGGTGCGCAGAAGGGGTCCATTTTAACTGAGAGAAACTATTTATGCAGAGAGTTCCTTGAGAACTGTCGTGAGGCATAGGAGCAGGGAAAAAATTTTCACTATGCATGGCTTTAGTTGTCAATAGTATTGGTGGCTAGGAATTGCCCGAAGATAGCAAGTTCCTGAAGATCGTGCAGGACCTTCCAGAGGTAGTGAAGTACACTTCGTTGTGGGCAACCAAGGATGCATAAAGGATAAGGGATAACAAAATATTTTGGGTGTTCATGGAGATGAACATCAGAATGGGGATTAATCGCAAGCTGCGGTTATCACCCACGATCTACAACAGCCTGGAGAGCTTCGTGGAGTTCAAGGTAGATTTCCACCATGTCTACATCAGGGCACAGAAGGACCCCATGAAGACATGGCGCGAGTTACCCTATTTAGCGACTGATGATGTCATCGTCATAGTCCTTGAGTCCTGGCCGCCGGAGTGGCGCGCTCTCATTGGCTCCATGGTGGAAGTAGAGAAATCTGCCACGTAGTAGAAGAAGGAAGAGGCAAAACTGTGGATGGCGTAGTTGGCATAGAAATGTAGGAAGGAAGAAGCATTGACTAAGGCCTAGGCGGCGCGCGACGCTGTGAAGTTGGCAGAAGAGCAGCAGAAGATAGCAGAAGAAGAGCGTGAAGGAAAAAAGTCACCTTCACCTAAGCCAGAAATTGATACAGAGCAAGGTGGCATGGACCTACAGATAGCATCCACCCAGCTCAAACGTCTGTGCCCAAGAGAGAAGGTAGGGCCACAAAAGAAGTTGAAGGCTTCAAAGAATTTGTTCGACCCGATCACCCTCACTGAGGGGGATCCCCATGACATTGGTGAGATGATGAGGGACATCACCACGGAGGCCCTCCAGCAGTTTGAGGAACAACACCAGATGGTGTTGGGGGCTCTCCAAACGCAGATACAAGAGTTGCAGGTGTGCACTCCATAGGCTGGCTCTGTGTCAACTAGCCTCATAGTAGGCACGTCCACATCTGAGGAAATGTTGTGCGCCTAAATGACTAACACAATAGTGCTGCCAGATGGTGCACTCATTATATAAAATGAGGCCGACAGGCCTATGGTCAATGAGTTGAAGGGAATCGGATTAAACGTGGTTGCACTCCCTCGGGAGACACTCTATATTTTGCAGGATCGAGTCACTACAGAACTACGATCTAGGGAGAGTCACGCAATCAAGGTAATGAGCAAGCTACGCATAAACATTCAATATTTGAGCCTATAGCGCAATGAGGTAGTGGCGCAGAACAAACAAATAGTGCAGGTGGTGGAGGAAGCCTACTAGATGGTCCCAGAGTTGGCCATCCAAGTAGAAGAACTAGTGGAGGCACACGTCTGGAAGTTAGCAACAAGGGTGTGCGACGCTAGAGAGGAAATGGCTAGGGTTCAATTGGAGCTGAACCTTTAGATAATAGAACTACAGTTTAAGGCAAAACCTTCAACTCTACCATAGGTTAAGAAACAGTGTGCCACCACGATCACGACAACAATAGCAGTGGTCAACAGTGCAGTGACAGACTACACAAAGTTGTTCAAGTAGGCGTTCAAGGTCCTCAGCACCCTAAAGGAGGACCTGAACATGCAGTGCCTAGAGACAGAGGCACACGAGCTACAACAGAGATATGACGAAGTAAAAGGGACTGCGCAGACGGTTTCCCTTACACAGAGGCTCGCAAGGATGTAGCAGACTAAAGCGCTCAAGGAGCAAGTGGATGCTGCTCGACATAAGGAAGTTGTTTTGAAGGCACGCCTACAGCCGTGGATCGATGAGGCTTATACCATTATAGCCTCCATTGAAGAAAAGCTCACGTAGCTACAAGCAACACAGGAGAGGATTCAGGGCATCAGTTCAGCCACAGCAGTCACTGAACAATGCATCGAGGAAGTACAGCAGGCAGTCGCTCAATGCGCTACCGAACTAGCAACGATCCAGTCAAAGTTGGGAGGTCTTCGCCCAAAGATATCCACATCATCAAAGTGGCTCGAGGCGGAGTCACGATGTTTATGTTGGGGGCCTGCTGGGCACATGATCCCCCAAGGAAGTTTTGGGGCTTAAAGCCCAGATTTTGGTCAAAAATTGTAATTTCGATGTAAAGACTCTGCATTTTGTGGGCGCAGAGTGTGTAGTTTGTAAAAGAGTCATAGGGTTGTTCGCCTTTAATTCTATTACTGTAATGGCGGCTATAAAGATCTACCCATAGTTTGCAGACCATGGGATTGTATAAATAGAGCCAGGCTCTAAGTAGTTAAGACATCTGATCTAATGGAAGCAAGGATGAAGAATTGAGACAGATCAGAGGAGTAAAGTCTAGTTTTGGGTCGTAGAGTAGGAGAAGGCTCTATAGCTAAGTGTGCAGAGGCCTAGTAGTATGCAGCTGAGTGTGCAAACCCCTGCAGTTGATTTCATAGGGTGAGTCGAGTCTGTAACAGTTGGAAGTATTAACAAATAGAAGTTTCCTATCATTTTTGCGTAACTATTGCATGTTTTATGCATCTGTTACATTGGATATAAATTGCACTTTTAATTCTTATATGATGCGTGAACGTGTATAACTATGTTGACTAACTGAACACGAGATAGAATAACTGTTTACGCGAAGATAAGTAATCTATGTTAAGAAGATAAGTAATATACGCAATGTAGTTTGGGGAAATAGCGCAGGTCATTGCCATAGCAGCATGAAAGCATCTCAGCCCCTAGTTAGGGCTATGCGAAAGACAATTAGAACAAATCACAAAGGTATTGAAGGTTAGAATAGTGCGCGAAGCAACCTGCGCGAAGGTAGGCATAGTTGGACTAAACCAACATCACAAACATCTCAAGGGTGCAGAAACTTAGTTCCAGCATCCCCCCCATACTGCTTCGAGTGAGACTTCAATCCGCGGTCCATGAGCTGATGCCAAAAGGGCCTGTAGTGTAGGGATTTGTTTGTCTAAATAACTGCAAACCTGGGTCAGGCCACCATAAGCCAACATTGTCTTATATATATCTATGGTGATATTGAATTGTTGAAACTGTGATTATCACTTACATGATTATAGCTGATTGTTTGAATTTCATTAAATTGACCCATTATCTTATATGCTTTCAGTTATATTATATTTTTATGATTTAGGAAGCTGACTACTATAACCTTGAATGTGGGTTATCTTGCATGTTATCAATTTTATTTATAGGTTGTGCGTTAAATGGGTATTTGGTTAAATTTGATGGTCACTTATTCCATGAATGATGTGGTGATTCTATGAGTTATGCACACATACATTTTGTCGTAATTAAGAGATGTAACCAGTTGTATCATCATGAGATTCACTATTAATACATGATTTGTAATCCTTATGAATGACCATACAAATTTTGCATGCCTCCTTGCTAATGAATGAAGAAACCCTAATTCATTGAAGAAGTTAACTGACTTTCAATAGACCTTAGAATTGGGTTTCCCAACATATTTCATCTTGTATAATGCTGAGGTTGGGGAAATTGGCCTTTGGAGTCATTTCTTTCCCTTATTCTAAATCTGGTGTAAATTGGATCTTACTAGTTCCCATTTATCTATTTTTGGAATGGCACAATGCCGTGAGAATCTCTTCCTCAGACTTTGGCCTTTATCTTTGCAAAAATTGTGTTATGGGCAGATGCCTATGATATTAAGAAATCCCTGAAAATCCCCAAATTTCCTTACCTTCCCATTTCCATAAAGTTTCTAAGACATCTAGTGATTCGGGCATATGACGGTTTCAAGAGCCAAAACCCTTGTCTAGAATTTAGATTACCATGAGGTCATATCTCCCTTCTTTCATGGTGGAGTGGATCAAGTGATGTAGGAATTCAATGGTGCCAAGGTTCAACACCTCTATGTGGATGAAAAATCACCATTTAGTTGGATATCCCCTTGTTAAGTTTTCACATCCGATGACCTAGTATTCTGGATTGGCAAGGAGAAATTATTCGATGTATGGGCCAAATCATATCGAGAGAATATTCCCTCACTAGACATGGATTACATCTGAGGACGCGACTATATTGGGTTCATGGGGTCAAGTTCATAGTGGGAGCCTAGATGGGCACTAGGCTAGATCCTTGTTGAGGTAAGGTTACATCCGAGATTTAAGGATTTGGATGTGGATGGGGATACTTCCACCAATGAAGGCTCGTACTGGCCTAAAACCATATTTTCTTTGAAGCTTAGTTAAATCCAATGATCTGGGATGTAAGGTTGGCAAGGTGAGCACCCCTATGGAGGCCCAGATGGGTTCCAAGCCATATCTCCCTCAATAATCTGATGAATCTATAGATCCAGGGGTCCAGGGGGAGGGTAAAACGCTATTATAATTAGGATCACTTGGATGTGCCACAAGCTATATATAATGTGGAGATGTTGCAAAAATCGAAAGGGGAAGGCCTTATGGGACCTCATATCTGAGTTGACATGGCTAGTGCCACGAGGACCTGACATTGGCCATGTATATGCCATGTAGGAAACTAAGATGACATGGACCCCCTTTTGTTGATGTGGTTGTTCCACATGGGTCACACATGGATGTCACATGGCAACCCAATGATGATGTAGACCCATGTCATGCTTATGTGGAAATGCCACATGGGCCACACATGGAAGCTCAATGCTGATGTAGCCTAAAATGATTACCTAAACTTCAAATGGGCATATATTTCAATTTGAGAGTCAGGTTGAAATAAAATATATAACACCATAAATCTCTCAACAAGTTGAATGTAATGGTGACTTTTGTTTTAAGTTTTTCTTTTATGTTGGAAAAATAATATTTGTGTAACACCATCTTCATAACACACATTGGGGATGAGGTTAAATCAATAGGTAACACCTTTGCAACCTAAGATAGTATAAGGGGGTAGGAGGGAGTGTTACAATTCTCCCCCTTTCCTCTCCTCCAACCCCTCCTGCTCTCCTCCTATCCTCAAATTAATTTGAGGGACCAATCTTGTTTTCTCTAAGAAGGAATAAATAGTAAAATAATGATAATATATGTTAATATTTAATCATGTTAGTAAATGTTATGGATTCATAAGAATCTAATTAAATAAATATTTATTAATCATGTTTAAATATAAGTTAAGTAAGCACTAATCAAGCGTCATTATTAAGCAAGCTTAAGGTTAACCATAAGCTTGATCATTAGTTATGCTTAAGGTTAATTGTAGCTTATTCACTAACCAACATATATCCATCTTAACTTTGAATCTACCAACCAATAAGAGGAATCAAATCTCTCAATATGAAAACCTTTATTTTGAATATAAAACTTAAGGAAAGGTTTTCACGATGAAATAATTGATTCCTCTTGGCTCTTGGTCAATTCAAAGTTAAGATGGATCTATGTTGATTTTGAGCAACACACTTCTATATATATATATATATATATATGTATGTATGTATGTATGTATGTATGTATATTCGATATTGAAATATTTGATTTATGATTCACATTAAAATGTTAATACATGCCTCAATCATATTTGAAAGTAGAAAACATATATATCCATAGGATTCTCTCTATATATATAATTATTTTTTGTTATAAATATTTTTTCAAACGTTACATCTGTGTGTGTGTGTGTGTGTGTATAATTTTTGTTATTAATATTTAAAAGGTTACATGTCAACTTCATATTAAAAAATGAATGAATTACAAATCTCCCTTAAATAAAACCTATCAATGAAATAAAGCCTCTCTCTCTCTCTCTCTCTCTCTCTCTATATATATATATATATATATTAAAAATGTTTTATATAATATGCACATAGTTGGCATTGAAATATTTTTATTTACGATTGACATTTTGCATATTAAAATGTTACGCATGCCCTATTCATATTTGGAAGTTATCTATATATATCAACTCCATATTAAAAAATGAATGAATTACAAATTTCCATAAAGAATCTATTATGGAAGAAGAATTCTTACTCCATAATTTTTTTTTGTTATCAATACTTTTGAAATGTTATATATCATCTCCATATTAAGAATGCAATAAATTACAAAATATCTTACAATGAAAATATAATAAAAAAAAATTATTTAAATTACTTTGTTTTTCTTTATATAAACTTGATATAAAACTATGTTATTTAAAATGGACAGTGAAATAATTTATTTATAACTAACAGTAAAATATTTTTCTTGTTATTAATATATATCTTTTTATCTATTACATTTCAACTAACCATAGAATGAATTACATATCATGTAATATCAATTATTTTATTTTTACATGGTATATGTCAACTAGATATTAAATAGTGAAAGAATTATATATCTCTTTAATATTAAAAAATAAATTAAATTTTTTTCTTTACTTTCAATTATTTTATCTCTATATAAAGTGGATGTAAAATTAAGGTGGAAATTGAACTATTTTTATTTATGGTTGACATTTTTTGTAGTTACTACTATTTTTTAATTTACTATTGCAAGTATTGTTTTATTATTTTTAAATATAACATTGCGTGACAACATCTCCGCTATACAGGGTTGTACAAAGCCTCTCAGTGCATTCAAGCTTAATAATTAATTTTTTTCTAGCATAATAGGTCACAAAATACTAGTAGATTCATGCAAGGTGTGGATATGTAGCTAGAATACACATACCTCGTACATATACTAATAATACTCATTAGAATCAAGTACAGAGAACAATCATTCAAGTGGTAGGATATTAACACAATGTAAGATAATAGGATCAGGTAGGGGCATTATAATAGTCCTCACTCAACAAGGACATCTAGTGGCCTATCATAGTGAAACACTCTCTGATGATTTCCAAAGATACCCCACTTATGACAAGGATATGTACTCCATTGTGCAAGCCACCGAAAATAGAAGCATTGTATTCTAGGGAAGGATACGATCATCCACACTAATCATAGACCTTTGTAATTTATGCAAACACAAGGAAAGTTATAAAATTATCGACATAATAAATGGTCCACATACATGCAACAATTCCATTCGAAAATAAAATACAAGAAGGGTGGCACCAATCATGTTGTATACTTCCTTAGGCGAACCTCAATCGTGGTGTTAACCATCGCTATTAACTCTTGTGAGAACGAGACCACTAGGTGGCCACAATTATATAACAGTGACCCTAACTTCACAACCACATACTAGATGTTAATCACGGGAAAGAAAATTATAAAATTCCACCTTCAAGATGCACTCTTGTGCTATCTGGGTCACCTTTGTGTTCCTTCAAGAAAGTTTTCCAAGCTGATAGGGGAGGCACATTATAGTCAGGTGGTAGCACACTTTTGTGTGGAGAAGATAGTCACAATACTTCAAAAGTATTTCTACTACCAAAAGTTTCGACAAGATGTCCAACAATATAATAGATCATGCACTTCCTATGCCATTACTAAACCAACCATCAAGAAGCATGCGTTGCGCACTCCTCTACTTACCCTAGACAAGCCCTAGGAATCAATATGAATGGAGCACATGTTAAGTTTTCTATCCACCAAGCATGGTAATGATTTTGTGTTTGTGGTTGTCAATCGGTTCTCTAAGATGGAAATTTTAGCACCATGTAGAAAGAATATCATAACTAAAGTCATTTCTAAACTCTTCTTTGAGCATGTTTGGGTTCATTTTTGGCTACCTCAAACCATTATTTCAGATAGGGATAACGAGGTTCCTTGACACCTTTTGGTCCATCCTATGGTCTCTCATGGATACCAAATTAACCAAATTGACTTGCTTTCATCTCCAATAAAATGGAAAAACAAGATGAGTGTGCATATCTTGTGCATGTACAACTCCAAGCATCCACACACGTGGGATGAAATTATTCCATATGTTCAAGATAGTTAACAAATCCCTTCATAGCTCAATTGGCCATAGTCCTCTTCAGGTGAGAGTTTCAACCACTGGCCCCAATTGATGTAGTTATGTCCATTGCATCTTCACCAACAAAGTCCTCCCATGCTCAATTTGAGAAAGATAGGGTAGCCAAATTTGTTGAATGGATCTAACATCTTCAACAACAGGTCCATGATATAGTGTAAAAACCCAATGCCAAGTACAAGAAACAACATGACTAGCACAAGGTTCCACATAAGTTTCAAGTTGGTGATATGGTGTGGCTACATTTATAAAAAGAGCACCTCACATGCCCCCATAAGAAGCTTAGACCACTTTGATATGGGATTTACATAATCATAAATGTTGTGGGTGAAAATACTTTTGAATTGAGGATTCCCCCTTTCCTTAGCTTGCACATAGTATTTAATGTGGAGTGTCTTCGACCATATTTTCCACCGCTGTTGAATAGCTCGGAGTAGCTAAGCAACTCCCCCTCCCCCACATAAATCAATCCTAACTACACTGAATAGGCTACGTTGGATCAGATCATGGATACTAAGACAAAATAAACCCGCCAACAACACATACAACTCTACTGGGTTGTTAATGTAGTATACCTAGGGGGGGTAATATGGGGTACAGAGGGAGATACCCAAGGGAATAATGTAATAATGGGATGGGCCATAGTAATAAATAAGGTGGTTAACCCGTATCATATAAGGGACCACAAGTAGTTAGCAATAATGTAATAAGCCCATGGTATTAGATAGATGGTATTGAGGGAACCATGGTAATGACCCATGGTATTGTATGTATGAGGCCTATATAGAGGCTAGAGACTCCCCATTGAGAGATGTGAAGGAATATTGTATGAACAGCCATATGGCTTGTGGAGTGTTCTCCTTCCTTAGGGAGTGAATGTATGGCGTTGCCCTACCTTAAGGGTTTGATCAATAAAGAAGCATTTCTATCTATATTCAGATCTTGTTATTTCTTAGTTTTATTTGCATTGTCTTATATTTTCATATCAAATATATAACAAGTGGTATCAAAGCACTTTCTTGGGCAAAACAGAGAATTTTTTTTTTATTTTTTGCAGGAATTTTTTGGGGCGGCGAGTTTGCAGATCAGATCTGTACGTTTTGGTGCAAAATCTAATTATAGATCTAGATTGTTTGTGAAAAAATACCCAAGTTCAAAAAAAAATCGGGCGAATCAGAGTCCAAATGAGGGAGATATTGTTGATTTAAAAATCAGTTGGGTTGCGGACATTTTTCGGGGCAGCAAGATTGTGGCACAGATCTGTATGTTCTAGTGAAAAATATGCAGAATCTAATTGCAGATCTGGATTGTTTGTGAAAAAATACCCAAGTTAAAAAAAAATCAGTCGAATCGGAGTTCGGATGAGGGAGATATCGTTGATTTAAAATCAACCCTTTTTTTAGAATTTTTTTGTGACGACGGGACAATTGCAGCACGAATCTGAAATTTCAGTGCCTAGATCGAGATTTCTACCACATGGGAAGATGCAGAATGGTTTTTCCATTTCCAAAGACAGGTTATAATAGGGATTCTGAGTAATATTGACAGAACTGTGGCCATTTCAAATTTTGGCCAAGTAAGTGAAAAATAAGGTGGTTAACCGTATCATGTAAGGGGTTATTTTCTACTAGTGTCTCCTTATTGCAGGTTCATGGATTCATTCAGAAGGAGAAGATCAGTGTGTCTATAAATCCAAGTTGTAAGCATAATTTTATCAATGTTAATTTGGCAAAAAAATTGCAAGTCCCAGCAAAACACATGGAGCACACACAGGTTAATAATGAGCAGGTGCAAGTTTATAAAGATTTGAATATTTCTATGGACAAGTATGTGAATTCTGATTTTTATGCTTTAGATATAGCTAATGAGGATGTTGTTTTGAGATACCCTTGGATGGAATTCGTGGGTACTATAAATATTAATGTGCAGAAGAAATTCCTGAAGCTCTGGTATAAAAAGAAGAAATTTACATTACAAGATATTTCCATCAATAAATAGGTAGAGTCCAAGGAGGTCGAAGCAAAAGATGTTCCAAGGACTGACATATCAGATGATGAGCCATTGATGGTCGACAACCAAACACAAACATCAAACCAGGTACCAGAAAAACAGGTAGAGTCCAAGGAGGCTGAAGTAGAAAATGTTTGATCCAGATTTAAACAGGAACGCAACAAATTACAGAGATAACCATATACACAAAGATGCAGCGGAAATAACACTTCATTTCATTAATGGAAAATACTGACATATGCTTACAAACAGAAATGGCAATAAACTAGCTAGGGCGATGGTAGCTTATCTCTGAGAAGAGATGTGATGGCTACATGCCTCTGAACTGTTCTGAACTGTATTACAATGAGGCTCGAAGGCCTATTTATTGTTGAGAAACAATGGAAAACCCTTCACATACCGAAACCTAACCCTAGAAGATGAAACGCCAAATTGTGGGCCCCGTTTGGGTAAATTGGTACATCAATTTCCCGGGGTCGTAACTTTGGCATACGATCTCCGTTTGACGCGTACGATAGCTCGTTAGAAAGATCTATCCGAGTACTACCACTTTGGGAGGAAACATAGGGCTCGGTCGCCCCAGAATTCCAAAAAAACGTCGTTTAGGGCCTCAAAACGGCTCCGGAAGTTCAGGACCCGAAAAACTGCTAAAAATAGTAAACTGTGCTACAATTAAGGAAACTGAAAATGCTGAGAAAGACAATGGTGGGGGTCCAGGTGGACCTGGCAGGTGGCCACCAATATCCACCTGGATCATTCCTCCCCCCTTAGGAAGCAATGGTCCCCATTGCGTTGAGCTCCTCCATGAGATGAGGAAACCTCTGCTGAACTTGTTCCCTGGTGAGCCACTTGCCCTGCTGAAGGAGTTGGCCTGCTTTGACAACTCGATACAGTTGGATATGCTGTTGGCGAGTGTTCTTGATCTGTGTGTCCATGATCCGATCAGTTGCAGCTTGTTCCATGCAATCGGGATTTAATTCTGTGGGTTTGAGCTGTTCTGCAATGTCGGATGTGTCTAGCAATGGTGGAAAGTATGGCCGAAGGCGGTCCACATTGAACACTGGGTGCAGGCCAAGGAATGGGGGAATGCTGAGCTCAAATGCATTGTCTCCCATAGCCTTAGTAATGGTGTAAGGACCATATCGAAGTGGTCTCAATTTCCGATAGGCTCCAGTAAGGCGTTCCTTTTGCAAATGCAACCAGACTTTGTCGCCCACCTGAAACTTGTGTGGCACCTGGTGTTGATCATGTCGCTGCTTGTACTTGGCATTTGATTTCTCAAGAATGTCATGGACCTGCTGGCGAATATGTTGGATGCGCTCAATGAAGCTGGTGGCCTTATCTGTTTCGGACTGGACATGAGCTGAATTCATGTGAGTAGCTGCAAGTGGCATGGCCACATCAATGGGGCATAGTGGCTGGAATCCTAAACCCACCTGAAAAGGGCTATGGCCAGTGGAGCTGTGAAGAGCTCGGTTGTAGCTGTGCTGAACATAGGGGAGGCTCTCGTCCCATGTGCGTGGATGCTTTGAGTTATACATGCGCAGAATGTGCACAATCATCCTGTTGACAACCTCTGTCTGGCCATCAGTTTGAGGATGGAAGGCTGTGGACTTCGTGAGTTTGGTGTCCAGCATTGACCAGAGACTGGACCAAAATGTGCTGAGAAACCGACTGTCCCGATCTGAGATGATAGACTGTGGGATCCCAAAGTGCACCCACACTCGTTCAAAGAAGAGTTTAGCAGTGGCTTCTGCTGTGATATTCTTCTTGCAGGCCATCATAATGGCCATCTTTGAGAACCTGTCGACGACCACAAAAACACAGTCATTTCCATGCTTAGTGGAAGGAAGGCCTGACATGTAATCCATGGAGATGGATTCCCAAGGTCGACTAGGGGTAGGCAACGGGGTATAGAGGCCTTGCTTCTTAATGGTCGGTTTGGCAATGGCACAGGCAGTACATGATCGGATGTACTTCCCAACATCCTGTCGAAGATTCGGCCAATAGAAATAGTTTTGCAGTACTGCCACTGTTTTCTCGACCCCGAAATGCCCAGCAGCCCGACTGTAGTGTGCTTCCCAAATCATCTTGGCACGCTCGCTTGAAGGAACACAAAGGTGACCGAGGTGGCATAATAGGGCATCCTGGAGGTGAAAATCTGCAACCTGCCGACCCTCCAAGAGTGTCTGGTATGTGTGGCCGAATTCTGGGTCGCTTTTGTAGAGAAGTGGCCAATCAGAAGTCTCGTGCCCGCAAGAGTTGAGCACGGTGGTTAGCGCCATGATCGGTGGTCGACTGAGGCAATCTGCAACATTATTGGTGCTGCCCTTTTTATACTTGATATTCAAGTGAAACTGTTGCAGGTATGTAGACCACTTCTGATGGCGATCATTCTGCAATTTCCCTTGGGTCTGTATGAATTGCAGAGGTCGGTGGTCTGTGTGGATGACCGTTTCCTTCCCCAAAATGTAATGCTTCCATTGTCGGCAGGCCTGTACAATGGAATACATCTCTTTATCATAAGTGGGGTACTTCCGGACTGTGTCTGAAAGTGTTTCACTGTGATATGCCACTGGATGTCCATGTTGAGTAAGGACTGCCCCAATAGCATAGTCAGAGGCATCTGTCTCGACCTCAAATGGTTGTTGTAAATCTGGTAACGCGAGCACTGGTGCCGTGCAGAGGCGATCCTTCAACTCCCTGAATGCCTTCTGTTGAGATTCAGACCAAAAGAATTTTGCTTTCGCCCCGCCCTTGGTGACTTGACTCAAGGGCCAAGAAATATGAGAAAATCCCAACACAAACCTGCGGTAGAAGTTGGCAAGACCTAGAAAGCTGCGGAGCTCTGTTAGAGTGGTTGGAGAGGGCCAATCCCGAATGACTTGGACCTTGGCTGGATCGACATGCACCCCCTGTTCATCAATGATGTATCCCAGATACTGGACCTCGGTCATGCCAAAAGTGCATTTCTCCAAATTGGCACATAGCTTGTGTTGCCGCAGTGTTTGGAGAACCTGTCGGATGTGGTGGAGGTGCTCTTCCCAACTCTGGCTGAAGATCAGAATGTCATCCAAGTATACTACTACAAAGGAGTTGGTGAATGGCCGCAAGATGTCATCCATTAGCCTCATAAAGGTTGCAGGAGCATTCGTCAATCCGAAAGGCATGACCAACCATTCGAAGAGGCCCTCCTTGGATTTGAAGGCAGTCTTCCACACATCTGAGGGTTCAATTGGTACCTGGTGATATCCTGACTTCAGATCGATCTTGCTGAAATATTTCGCCCCCTTTAGTTGGTCTAGGAGGTCATCAATCCGCGGGATCGGGTACCTATTACGGACAGTGATCTTGTTCAGCGCCCGATAGTCAATACAGAGTCTCCACGTCCCATCCTTCTTCTGTACCAACACTATCGGGCTCCCACAGGGCGAAGAACTCGGACGGATGTGACCTTTCTGCAGGAGCTCCTGAATCTGCCTCTTGATTTCATTGTTCTCCAGAACGGAGCGCCGATAAATTGGTCCATTGGGTAGCGGCGCACCTGGGGTCAGATCGATGGAGTGCTTGACTTGACAGTGCAGAGGAACCCCTGCCGGGGAGGTGAAGATGTCTTTGTACTCCTCCACAATCTTGTCCATTTGTAGCTGCCGTGCAGAGGGACCTCGTTTGGAGGCCGCGGCCACTGTCTTCTTCTTCCCTTGAGGGCGTATCATCAGGAAAACAAATTTCCTGGTTTTGGAAATGATCTTACTGCATTGTTTTGCAGTAATCAAAGAGATGGCGGCAGGTGGTGGTACCTCTGGTATCCTGAACAACTTATTTCCCAATGTAATAATAACAGCACGGGGCCTTGATTCATACACAGCATGTCGCTTCCACAAGTATGGTTGTCCTAGTAATACATCACAAACTTCAAGGGGAGCAATGTCACACAATACCTCATCCGTGAAGGGCTTGATGTTGTATGGAAGGCGACACTGCTGGCTCACGCGAAGATCTCGCCCTTGGTGAAGCCACCCAATGGTGTATGGTTGTGGATGTGCTGTGGTCGGTAAGCCCAACCGCTTCACGACCTCTGCCGAAATGAGGTTCTTTTGACTCCCGCTATCAACAATGAACTGTATCGGGGAGCCCTTGACCCACATCTGGGAGTGGAAGAGACGCTCCTCCTCCTCTGGATCTTCGGGTTCATTTTTCTGGATCTTTGCGGTAGCAACAGTGGCGCTGGGATCCGCATCAATGATCTGCTTCCCTTTTTCATACCCCTTATCGGGTTCTGACTCAGAGTCGGAACATGCATCTGATTCTGAAACCTTTAGCTCAGCCACCAGTGACTGTTTGGCCCGACACTCACTTGTGTTGTGAGTGGAGCTCTTATGGAACTCGCACCATTTTCCAGTGTCCTTTCTCGGCTTCGCGGCGTTGCTCTTTGCTTGCAGCTTCAGCTGGTTGTCTTGGGCTGTCCCGCCTTGGCTTTGTCCTTTGTTCTGTGGTTTAGGGGCACCTTTCCCCTGCTTTGGATTCGCAGATCCAAAGTCTCGCTTCTTTTGTTTAAACTTCTGCTCGACTTTGACGGCATACCGGTATGCTGCGCCGAGCGAGGGGATGTTTAGGAACTGTATTTCTTCCTGGATGTACTTGTGCAGGCAGCCACGGTATTTGAGTATCAAATGTTGCTCCGAATCCTTGATACCCAACTTTGTGCGAAGGGTATGGAAAAGATTGGTGAACTCCGGCACATCTTGGTCCCTTCCCTGCCGCAGCGTGGTCCACTTTATGTATTCATCCTCATAGCTTCCGACAGGGTAGTACTGCTCCTTGATGGCATCCCGGAACGAATCCCAGGTGGGTGCGGCTGAAAATAGTGAGCCAGTACTTTCATCCTTCTGCTCGCAGTAGGTTTCCCACCAGTCCTTGACGTGGGGGGCTGCTTTGAGAAGAGCAAAAACAATCTTTTCCCGACTCGAAAATTCATGAACAGAAAAATAACCCTCTAGCAGATTTAACCATTTATCTACGGCATCGGCGTCTATCTGACCCTCGAATATGGGGATTTCAAAATTAACTTGTACCTTAAAGGGTGTGGCGTTTCCAGAGGAGCTGCTGGAAGCCGATGCGCCGCTTCTGGGTAGCCGCTGAAGGATCTGCGCAAAGTTGTCCATCATCGCGTTCCGTTGTCGCTCGAGCGCTTCTTCGAGCAAGATTTTGATGGGATCTCCTGCCCCCTCGTCTTTCTTCTCGTCCGCCATGGGAGGCCGTCGGGATTTGCGAGGCTGGTCTTGCAAAGGTTCAACCAGTTCAAGCCCTAACTCCTTATATCCCGACCTTGTTGGGGACATGCAAAGAAAAACAGAGAAAAAGCAGACCGCTCTGATACCACTGATCCAGATTTAAACAGGAACGCAACAAATTACAGAGATAACCATATACACAAAGATGCAGCGGAAATAATACTTCATTTCATTAATGGAAAATACTGACATATGCTTACAAACAGAAATGGCAATAAACTAGCTAGGGCGATGGTAGCTTATCTCTGAGAAGAGATGTGATGGCTACATGCCTCTGAACTATTCTGAACTGTATTACAATGAGGCTCGAAGGCCTATTTATTGTTGAGAAACAATGGAAAACCCTTCACATACCGAAACCTAACCCTAGAAGATGAAACGCCAAATTGTGGGCCCCGTTTGGGTAAATTGGTACATCAATTTCCCGGGGTCGTAACTTTGGCATACGATCTCCGTTTGACGCGTACGATAGCTCGTTAGAAAGATCTATCCGAGTACTACCACTTTGGGAGGAAACATAAGGCTCGGTCGCCCCAGAATTCCAAAAAAAACGTCGTTTAGGGCCTCAAAACGGCTCCGGAAGTTCAGGACCCGAAAAACTGCTAAAAATAGTAAACTGTGCTACAATTAAGGAAACTGAAAATGCTGAGAAAGACAATGGTGGGGGTCCAGGTGGACCTGGCAGGTGGCCACCAATATCCACCTGGATCAATGTTACATCAGATGAGGACTCAATGGTGGAAGTAATATTGGAAGATAAGAAACAACAGCATGCACCACAACATGTACCAGATACTAATCAGGCTCCATTAGGTGGTAAATTAAAGAAAGATCCACTGTTGGTTAAAACTTTAGCATATCACCACCCACATCACCCAGCAAGAAAACAACCAACAAGATGGCAACAAATTAGCTACAAGGACAACAACCCCTGCATGACAGTTAGAGAGGAGTGACGATCCACCTACTACACACAGAAGAGCCATGAAGGTCAGCTTCGATCTCAAGCGAGCGAGGCACCAGCAAGATAAAGGGTTCACCTTTCTCTGGGATGGCTAGATGCACGTGCATGGTACCAGTGGACTACTCTCTTGAGTAGATCTTATTATTTATGTTCTTCCCATGTTTCGGAGACGAAACATGTTAAGGGTGGTGGAATGTATTATACCTAGGGGGATAATATGGGGTACAGAGGGAGGTACCCAAGGGAATAATGTAATAATGGGATGAGCCATAGTAATAAATAAGGTGGTTAACCCGTATCATGTAAGGGACCACAAGTAGTTAGCAATAATGTAATAAGCCCATGGTATTAGATAGATGGTATTGAGGGAACCATGGTAATGACCCATAGTATTGTATGTATGAGGCCTATATAGAGGCTAGAGACTCCCCATTGCGATATGTGAAGGAATATTGTATGAACAGGCATATGGCTTGTGGAGTGTTCTCCTTCCTTAAGGAGTGAATGTATGGTGTTGACCTACCTTAAGGGTTTGATCAATAAAGAAGCATTTCTATCTATATTCAGATCTTGTTATTTCTTAGGTTTATTTGCATTGTCTTATATTTTCATATTAGATTTATAACAACTAAATCAAGGCAGCTTCTTCACCAATGCAAGTGGCTTATAAGGAGCAAAATTTTCCCCATTTTATGAGGGAAATTTATGCAATGGATACCATTTCTTCCAAAGGGTAGAGAACATATCCATGTGGATATCAATTTCCACCTACCTATTTCACTGTCTCGATGGTTTTATATCTTCTTGGGAACAACCTTGTTAGGTCTAAGAAGGAATAAATATTAAAATAATAATAATAATAATAATAATAAGACATTAATATTTAATCATGTTAGTCAACCTTACGGATTCACAAGAATCCAATTAATTAAATATTAAATAATCATGTTTAAATATAAATTTTTAATTATAAGTCAAAATTAAGGGTTAAGTAAGCACTAATCAAGAATAACTATTAGGAAAGATTAAGGCTAACAATAAGCTTTATCATTAATTAGGATTAAGGTTAATCATAACTTATTCAATAACCAACATAGATCCATCTTAACTCTAAATATACCAATCACCAAGAGGAATCAAATCTCTTAAAATGCAAACTTTTATTTTGAATATAAAACTTAAGGAAAGGTTTTTATGTTGAAATATTTGATTCATCTTGGCTCTTGGTAGATTTGAAGTTAAGATGGATCTATGTCAACTTTGAGCAACACACTAATATATATATATATATATATATATATATATATATATATATATATATGACATTGAAATATTTTATTTATGATTCACATTCTACATGTTAAAATGTTAATACATGAATGTAGAAAACATATATCTATAAGATTCTTTCTATATATATAAATCTTTTTTTTTTATAAATCTTTTTTAAAATGTTACATATACTTGTTTGTCTATATATATTTTTTGTTATTAATATTTAAAATGTTACATGTCAACTTCATATTAAAAATTGAATGAATTACAAATCTCTCTCTCTCTCTCTCTCTCTCACACACACACACACACATATATACATAGTTGACATTCAAATATTTTATCTATCACTTATATTCTACACAGTAAATTTTGAATACATGTCCTAATCATATTTGGAAGTAAAAAACATATATGCATAGGTGTCTCAATTACAAATTTCCCTAAAAATCTGTTAATGGAATTAGAATTCTTATTCTCTTTATATTAAATCCTTTTTTTTATGTTAACAATATTTTTGAAATGTTATATATCAACTGCATATTAAGAATGCAACACATATCTCTTACAATAAAAATATAACAATTTTTTTAATTTAAATTACTTTATTTTTCTTTATATAAACTTGATATAAAACTATGCTATTTAATATGAACATTGAAATATTTTATTTATGACTAAAAATAAAATATTTTCTTTTGTTATTGGTATATTTTTGTTTTAACTATTACATGTCAACTAACCACACAATGAATTATATATCATGTAATATCAATTATATTTTTTTTACATGGTATATGTCACTTCCATATTAAATAGTGAACGAAATATATATTTCTTTAATATATATATATATGTGTGTGTGTGTGTGTGTGTGTGTGTGTGTGTTATCTCTATATAAAGTGGATGTAATGGAAATTGAAGTATTTTATTAAATAGTGAACGAAATATATATTTCTTTAATATATATATATGTGTGTGTGTGTGTGTGTGTGTGTGTGTGTGTGTGTGTGTGTGTGTGTGTGTGTTATCTCTATATAAAGTGGATGTAATGGAAATTGAAGTATTTTATTTATGGCTTACATTGATTTTTTTTTAATTACTACTTTTTTAATTTATTATTTTAAGTATTATTTTATTATTTTTAAATGTAACATTACATGACAACTTCTCCCTTATATTGGCTTGTAGAGTATCTCTCAATGCAATCAAGCTTAACAGTTAATTAATTTTCTAGCATAATAGGTCACATAATACTATTGTATTCATGCAAGGTGTGGGTATGTAGCTAGTGTATGCATACCTCGTACATATACTAATATAAATCATTAGAATCAAGTACATAGAACAATCATTCAACTAATAGGTTATTAACACAATGTAAGATAATAGGATCAGGGAAGGGTATTACAATAGTCCTCACTCAACAAGGACATCCAGTGGCTTATCACAGTGAAACGCTCTCTCATACTTTCCAAAGATACCCCACTTATGACAAGGAGGTGTACTCCATTGTGTAGACCTCCCGAAAATAGATGCATTATATTCTAGGGAAGTAGATGATCATCCACATTAATCTTAGACCTTTTCAATTTATGCAGGGACGAGGAAAGTTATAGAATGATCACCATAAGAAATGTTCCACATACATGCAACAATTCCATTTGAACATCAAATACAAGAAGGGTAGCATCAATCATGTCATAGACTGCCTCATTTGGCCCTCAATCATAGCACTAAACATCGTTATTAACTCTTTTGGGCACGAGACATTTGGGTGGCCACAATTATGTAATGGTGACTCTAACTTCACAACCACATACGAGATGTTCATCAAAGGAAAGAAAATTCCATAATTCCACCTCCAAGATACACTCTTGTGCTATAAGGGCCACCTTTGTGTTCCTTCAAGAAATTTTGCCAAGCTAAAATGAGAGGCACATTATAGTCAATTGGTAGCACACTTTGGTGTGAAGAAGATAGTAAATATACTTCAAAAGTATTTCTACTAGCCAAAGTTTCGACAAGATTTCCAACAATATAATAGATCATGCACTTCTTATGCCATTACTAAACAAACCATCAAGAAGTAGACATTGTACACCCCTCTACCTACCCTAGACAAGCTCTGGGAGTCAATATACATGGATTACATGTTATCCACCAAGCATGGTTATGATTATGTGTTTTGGTTGTTGACTAGTTCTCTAAGATGGCATTTTAGCACCATGCAAAAAGAGTATCATAGCTGAATTCGCTGCTAAACTCTTCTTTGAGCATGTTTGGGTTCATTTTTGGATACCTCAGACCATTATTTCAGATAGGGATAGTAGGTTCCTCAACACCCTTTGGTCCAACCTATGGTCTCTCATGGATACCAAGTTGACCAAATCGACTTCCTTTCATATCCAATAAGATGGAAAAATGGGATGATTGTGCATATCTTATGTATGTAAAACTCCAAGCATCCATGTACATGGGACAAAAGTATTCGATATGTTCAACATAGCTATAACAAAGCCCTCCATAGCTCTATTGGTCATATTGCTCTTCAGGTGAGGGTTGCAACCACTGGCCCCAATTGATGTAGTTATGCACATTACATATTCACCAACAAAGTCCTCACATGCTCAGGTTAAGGAAGATAGGGTATCCAAATTTGTTGAATGGATCCAACATTTCCAACAACAGGTCCATGATATCTTGTAAAAATCCGATGTCAAGTAACGACATGACCAACACAAGGTTCCACATAAGTTTCAAGTTGGTAATAAGGTATGGTTACATTTATAGAATGAGCACCTCAGAGGCCCCCATAAGAAGCTTAGACCACTCTGATATGGGATTCACACAATCATAAATGTTATGGGTGAAAATTCTTTTGAATTGAACATTCTCCCTTCCTTGGATTGCACCTACTATTTAATGTGGAGTTGCTTCGAACATATTTTTCACCTTTGTTGAATACCTTAGAGGCAGTTGAGAAATTCCCCCCCACATAACTCAATCCTACTAATATGCTATAGTGGATCATATCATGGACACCAAGACAAAAGATACCTACCAACAACACATACAACCCCACCGGGTTGGTAACGCAGGACAACTTCTTCACCAACTCAAGTGGCTCACAAGGAGCAAAATTTAGTAGAAGATTCTCCATTTTATGAAAGAAATTTATACAATGAAGACCATTGCTTCCAAAGGGTTGAGGGCAGATCCATGTGGATATTAATGACCCACCACCTACTCCACTATCTCAAAGGTTTTATATCTTCTTGGCATTTTTTCTATGATTTTTGGGTCCCAAACTTCCAAGGACATTTTAAGGCTCTAAGCAATGTTTTTTAGTAATTCAGAGGGCCAAGGTATGCTATTGTCAAAAATTGTAGTGCTTAGATAGTTCTTTCCAATGACTTATCATGCACCTTAAATGGATATTGTATACAAAAATTGCACCCCCATAAAGTTAATGTATCAGCTAACCACCTCAAGGCCCACAAACTTTTAGTGTTTCATATTCTAATATTAGTTATTTATATCAAAAAAGTCATTATTTCAACATCTTGTAATAGTTTTGGTGAATACACATAACTACAATCTATCTTTGTTCAATGAAAATATTTCATTGTTTCATTTATTAATAGAAGTTTGGTTTCACCATATTTCTTTGTGTGTGTGTTCCATTTATTTCCCTATATTTCATTTCATTCCTTGTACAATTCATATTAGAAATGTTAGATTCATTGAGCTGCATTAATGTCATGAAAAGACAATCATGAGGAATGGACCATCTATAGACCACCCTTACTCAACTTCTAAGGTATAGGGACCTTTTAATGATAGGGATAAAGAAAAAAGAGCTCGGGTCACAAAGGGGATGAGTACATTGGAAAATATGGCTATGAAGCCCTGCTATCTCATCAATCTCCCATATATATTCTCGATTTGATTAAGGTTTGGTCAAGAGATGACCTTCGAAAAGTAAATTTTTTGGTTAGTTGTTCATCCAAAACATTGGAGAAATTTTTTGGTCCAAAATGGGCCTCCGAAGGAATATTATAAAATAATAGTGGAAATAATAAAATGAGATTAGATTACATCATCATATTTTAGAGTGGGGAAAACCTACATTTTCAACTCGTATTTTAACATTATTTCACTACAGTTTTACTCAAATTTCAAGTGGGAGCACTCGTTGGATGCAAAATTTAGTTCATCGTCGAAAGAGTACTCATGTTGTATACTTTCAATGAAAGTTGCTACAAGTGAAAAATAAAAAATACATGAAAAAAAGTGATTGCAACCACATTTTTCATGTATTTCTCAATTTTTGTGTAGGGTCCATCGAAAATATGCAATATGAATAATCCTTTGATGATGAGTTAAAGTTTTCATCCAATGAGTGCTCCCTCGAAATTTGAATAATCCGGTAGGAAGATAAGTTGAAAATTTAGTTTCTTTTTTTTTCTCTTTTTTTTTACTCCAAAAATGGTGAATCATCCCTCATAGTTGATATCATCATCTTGAATCCTATTAGTTCTTATAAAGTTGATTTTCATTATGCATTTTTGTTTTGAGACCTATTTTAGACCTTAAAATTACTCTGATAAAAACTACTCATAAACAAAGCACTTAAAACTCATCTAAACATTTTCTATGCAAATAAGGGAAAGAGTCCTCCATCTATCTCTTCTTGGTGTATGGTCACCAAATAAATTTGATGAATGAAAACTTACGAAGTGGAATTTTCCATCCAATAAATTAGAAAAAAAATACTTGCAACATGGGCAAGTTTTTTTTATTTTAAAATTTTTAAAATAAATCGTTGTTGGGTAAAGCATGGGTAACACTCCTAAATTTTCTTGCTTCGGAAATATGGTTAGCTCACCATCACTATGTCTTCACAGAAAAACCTCCCAATCCTTCTTAGAATGTTCAATAAATGTGTCGTACGATGGAAGAGATCATTCCTTACTAATGAAACAATATTAATTAACATATTTATTACAATCCCCAGAAGTAAGTCTAAATGCAAACCTTTATATCTACTCATGGTGCTAGAAGCTCGAGTATGCCATCCAAAACCCTTGCTATTGCTTAATCAAAAACTTAGAATGGATAATAACTTTTAAGTGTGATTCTCAAACCAAAATCACTATGCTCTATTAATGAATGGAACTTAAAAGGAAATCTCTTAGTAGCAAGTGTGAGAAAATGATCTTAGATTTAAAAATGTATTAATAATTAACTTTCATATAAAATATGGAGATTTACATTTACAAGCAACTAGAATATAAATGCTCCTACTACAGGCATGTTGATTTTAAAACAGAACACGTAATACATAGTCATTATGGTTGAAAATCAATGTATACCATGGTTAGGTGCATAAACTTCACCTTGCTTATGTACTTTTAAATTTCTCATATTTTCAAAACGAATCCCACATGATTAGACTAAAATGAATAGCCAAGTGGTGTCCATCGCACATTGATTCAATAGTGTCATTGTAGAATCTATGTAGTGAATATATATAATTGGAAGTGATGTTTATTGGACTTTATAATTGATAGATGAATTTTTTTTAGCATTTTTTATGGTTAATTTTACTAAAAATCTGTTAATTTTTTTAATTTGAGTTTAAGTTATTTAATGTACAAAATTCAAGTAACGTTGAATCTATTTATATATTCAAAAATATATCTTAAATAAATAAAAAATTACAATCTTGTTTGAAATTATATTCTTTATTTTTTTTATAAATTAGATTTTGCTCTCTGTACCTATACATTATAAGTTTTCAGAGCTAGGCTTTGAATATTTGCCTCTCCTTATTAAGCTTGGTATAAATACAGAAGATCGAAAGGGGGAACATCCCCATCATTCGCACAAGAAAGTTTCAGAACATGGAAGAATTATCTTAAACCAAGAAAATTAGGAGCTATTTAGGGTTACTCTTAAACAACACCTCCAGTTGGCCAAAAACAACAATAAGGGTTGCAAAGATAATGGAAGAGATAGAAGATATGTTTGTAGTAGTATGTTGATTCCCTTAATACACAAATATTTAAAGGTATGTAAGAGATCTAGGCCTATGAAGAGGATTGCAAATACCTTACCATCTAATCCTTGGTATGATAAAGAATGCAAGGATGCGAAAAGATTTCTCAAAGAAAACAAGATTATATATATACAATTGATAAAATCAAAGAAAGAAAGTTATGTGATTTCAAGAAGGAAGGAATTAATTTCTTTGGGAAAACATAATCCCAAAGGTTTCTGGAAGGAACTACAACAAAAGAAAAAACAAATAGAAAACAATATCATAGGGGCTCAGTGGTTAGACTATGCAAAACTTTTGTATGAGAGGACAAATGAGAAAAGTAAGCCTCCCATAATTGTCTCCTCAATAGAGCTATTTTCGGTTGCAGATATTGAACAAAGTATAAAGAAACTGGAAAATAACAAGGCATAAGACATTGACAGTTTACAAGCATAATTTTTAAATTGGGGAATGAAGCTCCTAGCCCCACACATCAAGGAGATATTTAACAGAGTCAATCAAGATATCTTTCCGATTGAGTGGACAACCAGTGTTGTTATACCTCTTCACAAAACCGGAGATATCAATAACCCTTCTAACTACCGTACTATTATGATCAACCCTCTTCTTGGAAAAAAAATTGGGAGCATGCTAGAGCGTAGAATCAACGAATGGACATAAAAAGAGGTAAAAGGTGCAAAGGGACAAGCTAATTTTAGGCCTAAACATTCTACCATTGATCATTGCATCACTCTAAGACACTTTATTGAAAAAGTTTGGGACAACCAAGGTGGGGAAGCATTTTGTTGCTTTGTTGACTTCAAAAAAGCCTTTGATATTGTCCCTAAAGATAAACTATGGCACAGAATGGAAGAGATAAAGGTCCCAAAGGAATATAGTGCAGTTGTTCATAAGCTTGATGAGAGGGTTAGAACCAGAATCAGAACAAAGGAAGGCATGTCTGAATGTTTTGACAGTGACATAAGAGTCAAACAGGGATGTCCTCTTTCTCCCACATTATTTGGTTTATATATTGATAAGCTTGAAGAGTGGATAAACAATACCAAAGGAGAAGACATCCAACTAGCAAGATATGTGGTGAAACTACTTTTATATGCAAATGACCTTATTATTATCGCTAAATTGGCACTAGGTTTGAGAAAACACTTGAAAGCTCTAGAACTCTTTTGTCAAGAGGTGAGAATGCAAGTAAATACCAGCAAAACTAAAGTCATGATTTTTTCTTTGAAAAGAAAGAAACATCAAGGTACTTTTCTCTTTGAGGGCAACCCCTTGGAGGTGGTAGATGAGTACAAGTATTTAGGAATTGACTTTCACTATAGGCTTAGCTGGGAGACATGTAGATCAAAGAGAATCCAAGGAGGTTGGAAAGCTTCTTACCTCCTTCAGAACAGGTGTAGACAAGCAGAACTATGGGATTGGAAGACTAAGAAAACCCTCTTTGGTATATTAGTGGTGCCAGTTATCCTCTATGGTTGCAAAATATGGGGGAGCAACATGTCAAGCCACAAATGGCAACAAATAGAAAGAATTCAAAAGCACCTGATCACAATTAGCCTCAAAGTTAAATCAACGGTCCAATATGATATCCTTTTAGTTGAGGTTGGTATGTTTCCAATTGAGGCGCCAATGATCATTCATCTGCTGAGTTACCTGAAGAAGGTTACAAATATGGATAAGCACCGATGACCCAAATTGGTTGTTGAAGAAGAACTAAACCATCGGAAAAATACATGGATGAAACAAAACAGAAAGTGGTTAGGCAAATGGGACATAAATCTACATAATTTCCCTCATGCTAAGGAGGAGATAAAAACAAGTAGGCAAACAGAAAGCATATTATGTCAAAGAATTTAATCCAACATGAAAACATGATGATAAAGAGTATTTGAGTTCCTCAATCAAAGGAACAACTAAAATTTTAATTGTTGGGCTGAGGACTAGCTCCCATCATCCAAAATGTGACACTGATAGATGGATGGTCCCTAAAGATGATTGGGAAGAATAGATTTGCACTTTTTACAACAAAGGGGTGGTAGAAACAAAGTGGCATTTTATCAAGAGTGTGGAGCGTATGAATTTATCCGTTATTATTTTGATAGCAGTGTAAAAGTGAACAATCTTAGTGAGCTTTTTGAGAAGACAAGGCGTCACAAAACAAAGAATTTCTTACTCAAGATCCATAATAGCAGAATCAACCTAGAAAAAACTCTAAATATAGTTTAAGGGCGTCTTTAGTTTGATAGCAGCATAAAAGTGAACAATCTTAGTGAGCTTTTTGAGGAGACAAGGCTTCACAAAATAAAGAATTTCCTACTCAAGATCCATAATAGCAAAATCAACCTGGAAAAAAATCTGAATATAGTTCCAGGGATAGTCGATGATCCCTTAGACCGCTTTTGCACATCGTTAAAAACCATCGATATCATTAAAACCCATTCATTTCATTTCAGAGCAAGAAGATCTTGACACTTTTGGCATTTGAATGATCTGAACAATATCTATTTAATCTAGTAATATGATAACTGTTATGATTTTTGCACCGTATCAAAGTTAGTGAAAAAAATTAAAAATAAAAATTAATCATGTGTCCGTCAATTTGTCCTTGAATAATAAAGGATACAATCCGTCTGGATAAAACACAATAAAATCAAATCTGTTTACGTAAGGCCAAGCGACAAATCCGCTGCTGAAAATAATTCAGCGACTCGTCCTTGGCCGGATCAGAAGAATAAACTTTAAAAAATTCTGCGCCCGCCGGCTTTGAATGGTGTTGCAGTCGTTTTCCATTATTTGGTCGGAAGTGGGAACCATGAGCAAAGAATTGGATCACCGGATTGCTGCAATCATGGCGCGCAATCGGTGGGCAACGGGTAACGACAATAGGCTTCGTTTTTCATGCAGAGAAAGAGGCGCTCGTAGGCCGAGGCCATCTTCGTGGCCGCGAACATGCGAGCCGCGTAGTCCCTGCAGAACCGCCCTTTCCTCTGAAGCTCCCGCTGTCCGTCGCTTATGGCGGAGCGCAGGGTAGAGATAAGGGAAGCCACGTTCGGGGCGAAAGTGTAGCCGTAATCGTGGCTCACAATCACGCTCCGCGTTATGCTGGGGAAACGGCTGGCCAGCAGAGGCTTCCCGCAGTGCATGGCTTCCATGAGAGTCAGATCGAGGCCCTGGGGGCGCAACGTAGGATTCAAGAAAATGTCCAGCGCGTTGTAAAAAGCGGCAAGATCGGACGGATCCATGGGACCGAGGGCCTTTACATTGGGCGCCAATTCTCTGTAACGGTCCTCCCAGGGCCCGGATCCGGCGACCAGCAAATAAACGCCGGGATTCTCTTTGCTGATCTGAGAAAACGCCTCGTAAAGAATCGGGTGCCCTTTGTCTCGCACCAGCCTTCCCGCCACGCCCATAACCATGGTGGCGTTGGCCGGAACTCCGATTTTCCGGCGGAATTCAGCGCCCAGCGGCGGGTTTGGCCGGAAGTTTTGCTCGTCGATGCCGTTGAGAATTATGTGGACGTTTTCCGTCGGAATCTGATAAATGTTCAGCAGAACATCGCCGGCGTAATCACTTATCGGCACATGTTGTCTGTAGCTCGGAAAAAACCTGATCTCGTCCAGGAGTCTCGGAATCCGTTCAGCCATCGACTTTTCCGTTTCCGGCGAACGAATCTCCCCGGGCTTTCTGAGAAGATCCTGCAAGAGCTCCGAATGAAGGGCTTCGTACGCAATTCCGTGCCACGTGACGGCCAGATTCGGGACATCTTTTGCCTTCCAGTGTGGCAACGCTACGCTTTCAGAATGGACTGCGTCGAATTGAATACCGGAGCTCTCCAGAAGTTTCCAGGCCCGGGACCACTCCAATCGTCCGGCTTCGTTCTGCACAAAATGAACTCGGAGCCCGCCTTCGACAACGTCTTCACGCGCGGCACCGTTGCCCGTTGCCGTATAGACGTGGATCTCGTGGCCTCTCGCCGCTAGGGCCCTGTATAGAGTAAAAGCGTGGCGCTCCATTCCGCCAGGGACTCCGCCGACGGGCCACTTCTTGGAAAAAACCGCGAGGCGCAGCTTCTCTGAGGCAACGGGTCGTCCAAAGCAGAGCCGATTCCAGGCAACTTCCAGGGTTCTGAGGTCTCCAGACCAAGAATTCTTCCCAAACTCACCGTTCCCAGGCATCCCCAGGGCCCCTTCAGCCGAATTACAGGCCCAATCTTTTGTTCTAAACTCCATGACCACATACAAAAATCCAGAGGCCACTAGCCCCGCAGCAATCAAACTAACACAGCATCCACCACGGTTCGAACCCCGCGGGCTCCCCTTTTTCAGCTTCCCCATTGCCATCGTACTGTTCCTCCTGATCTAGGCTCGTGGGCATAATTTGTGACGAACCCCGTGCATCTGCGCGCACGAGTTTTCTTTTTATCGACGCCATGGGCGGTTGCGCAACCACAAAGCATGACGCTGGATTTTGTTTCCAATGAATAAAGTTGAGGTAAATGCGAGATTCGGGCGTGGGCAGCGCCTGATATTGGGTGGCTTCGCCATTATTGCACTACTCCTGAGACGCCTCTCCCTCAACGGCACGTCATTTTGGCGTGGCCGCCCCTCCACACAATGTACCTAAGTCAACATTTTTCATTCTCCCATACATTCCATTCTTTTCACACCAAATTCTACTCTCACAAAGCTGCCCAGCGTAGTATTTTCTCTTCCAGCTTTCTGAAACCAACTCTCTTCATACTGAAAAACACCTTGAAATCGGGCAGTGTAATAATTGATTCCACGTTTTGCTTCCTTTTTGTTTATTCAGATGAGCATCAATCTTCTCTACTAAATTACAAACCCATTATATTATTCATCTTAATTACTACTAAATCTTCTTAATTAGTGAAACTACATTTAATTTTATCTTTTTAACCTTTCAAGGGAGTGGGTGGTGTTTTGTTTTATACTGGCTGGGTGTTGACTTAGGCTGTATATCTGTAGGTTGGTGATGATAGGGAATTGAATATATCTATTTGGCTTAATGTAAATGATTATATAGGAAATATATATTTAAGTATAAGTGTAGTTAATGGTTTAATTTTATTAATAATAGAGTAGAATATATATATTTTTTATTAAATATTTATTGGGTTAAGAGATATTTTACAATTTTTAAAAGAAATAGTGTTTTATAACATTATATTTAAAAATAATAAATTAATATTTTTATTAAATAATAATAATAATTAAAAATTGCAATTTGATTATAAATAAATATTTCAATTTCCATTTTAATTTTATATCGAATTTATATAAAGACAAAAGTAATTAAAATCTATATCAATTTTTTCTACTAACCTATTATATTATTAATCCTTATATTATTAATCCTTAATTACTTACTAAATCTTTTTAATCACTGGAACAGCATTTAGTTTTATATTTTAATCTTTTTAGGGAGTGGGTGGTGTTTTGTTTTATACTATTCACTTAACTTAGGGTGTATATTTGTAACATTTAGTTTTATATTTTAATCTTTTGAGGGAGTGGGTGGTGTTTTGTTTTATACTATTTACTTAACTTAGGGTGTATATTTGTATATATTTGTATGTTGATGATGATAGGGAATTGAATATATTCATTTGGCCAAGGTAAATGATCATAGAGTGAAAACATATATTTAAGTATATATGTGATTGGATTTAATTTTATTAAAAGGTGGTTGAATAATTTCTCTATATTTATTATTTGAGATATATTTGTATTAAGGATTCATGGAGGGGCGCTCTACAACTCACAATATCAACCGAAATGTTATCATATAATATTAAATTTAAAAATAATAAAGGTGTTCTACAACTCACAATACCAAGGAAATGTTGTTATATAACATCAAATTTAAAAATAATAAACTAATAATTATATTAACAAAAAAAATAGTAATAACTAAAAAAATCAAAATTCTACTATAATTTTTTTATTTTAATATCCACACTAATTTTACTCAACTTTATATAGAGAGATAAAAATAATTGAAAATTACAATTCGGTGGTCCCTGATAATGGATGGAGTAGCCATCTGAAAAGTTGGATGGCTAAAAAATATTACACAATTCTATTTCGGAAATCTCTAATAACAATAATTTACTTTTTAACATGACAAAGCCATAAAATTCTAATAAATAGTATGTAAAATTAATATCATTGATAATATATGATGTGTAATTCATCATATGTTTAGTTAACGTGTAATATTTAAAACAAAATCATATTAATAACAAAAAATTAGTATCAACCATAATTAATATATTTCAATATCTATATTAAATAGCATAATTTTATGTCAATTTTTTTGTAAAGAGAAAAATATAGAGAAAGTGTCATTAGTTCAATCCTTAGTTTTTTTATAATTTAAAACAAAAACATATTAATAACAAAAAAATAGTATCAACCATAAATAAAATATTTCAAAATCTATATTAAATAGCATAATTTTATATCTTTTTTTAGTAAAGAGAAAAAATACAAAGGAAGTGTTCTTAGTTCTTTTTAATTCAATATGTGAGGGAGATTTGTAATCCCTTCAATGTTTAATATGAAACATACATACATACATACATATATATATATATATATATATATATATATATCATTTTAAAATATATTTTGAGATGTTTTCTACTTCTAAATATGAGAGGTACGTGTTAACATTCTAACGTGGAGAAGGAGAATCATAGATAAAATATTCCAAAGTCAATTATGTATATATTATATAGAACCAGTGAAAATAAAAAAATTCTTATAATTAAAATATTTTATTAGTGGTTTGCTCAAAATCAACCGAGATCATTTTAACTCTAGATCTACCAAGAGCTGGGAGAATCAAATCTCTAGAGGTGCAAAGATGCAAACCTTTGCTCAAGTTTTGCACTTAAAAATATAGTTACATCTTGAGATCTGAGGTGAGAGGAATCAAATCTCTCAAGAGAAAACCTCTTTTTGAGTGCAAAACTTAAGGAAATGTTTTCACCTCAAAGGACTTCATCCCCTTTGGTGCTCGGTAAATATGGAGTTATGATGCATCTATATTGGTTATTAAATATTTTGTTAATAGATATATACTTATTAAAAAGTGGCAAAATCATTTTCTTACATGTCATTTGTATTAAAAGATAATATAACAATATTTTTTTGTAATTTAAAATTACAAATAAGAGAGATCAAATCCCTCAAAATGCAAATCTAACAAATAGCTATAAGATTCTATAATATCTATAAGAGAGTTATAAGATTCTAATAAATAGCATGTAAAAATAATATTATTGAGAGTATATGATGTGTAATTCATTCTATTTTTAAAATTTAAAACAAAAAAATATTAATAATTTTAAAATTATTGATAATATATGATGTGTAATTCATTGTATTTAAAAAAAAAAAAAACATATTAATAACAAAAAAATAGCATCAACCATAAATAACATATTTCAATATCTATATTAAATATAATAATTTTATACCAATTTTTTTTAAAGAGAAAAAATATAGAAAAAGAGTCCTTATTTCTTTCTAATTTAAAACGAAAACATATTAATAAAAAAAAATAGTATCAACCATAAATAAATTATTTCAATATCTATATTAAATATGATAATTTTATATCATTTTTTTGTAAAGGAAAACAATATAGAGAGAGTTCTTAGTTCTTCCTAATTCCTTCAGTGTTTCATATGGCACTGACATGTTACATTTTAAAAAATAATTAATAAAAAAAACAATTATATATATGAGAAAGATGTTTTTTTCCTAAATGATGGATATATATTAACATTTTAATGTGGAAAAGGTGAATCACAAATAACATATTCCAAATTTATGTATGTATTATATAAAACGAGTGAATCAAATCTCTCGAGATGCAAAGGTGCAAACTTTTGCTCGAATTTTGCACTTAAAAAGATATTTACATCTTGAGATCTGCTCCACCAGAATCAAATCTCTCAAGAGCAAACCTCCTTTTGATTGCAAAACTTAAAGAAATGTTTCCACCTCAAAGGACTCCATCCCTCTTGGTGCTTCATATATCTCGAATTAAGATGAATCCATGTTAGTTAATAAATATTTTGTTAATAGATATAAGCTTATTAAAAAATGGAAAAATCATTTTTCTTATATGTTGGTTGTATTAAAAGATAATATAATAATTTTTTTTTCTAATTTAAAATTACAATCAAGAGAGATCTGTAGTTTGATTCACATTGAGTTATATATTATTATAATAAAATTTAATATTAAATATTTGTTTTTTTATATATCTATTTTTTTAAAATTACAACTTTGTAATAAATACATTGCCCATTTATTTAACTTCAAATGTTAATATCATGACAAACAATCTTTTATAGTTGTATTTTCTTTGTAAATCCAATATCTTTATTAGTTTATTTCCGTGTGATTAATGGTTCAAAGAAAAGAAAGCGCTGCGGCTTTGACCTAGCCGATGCTCTTCTCCTGCGCTAGAGGCCGCTGGTCGCCTTGGCCCCCTGACTGTCGCAGAGGGTCTGTCTTCTTTCCTGCTGATCGCAGAGAACTCATTCCGCGCCCTTGAGGCTGTTGCGCCCTGCGCTCAGTCCTGAGGCGCCCCTCAGAGATCATGGATTCCAACGGGGGCTCGCCCCCTCCTCCTTCGGAGGTTCTGGCGTTCCAAGCATTGGTTGAAGCATGCCCGAAGAGAGCCCCATCGGTGGCCCAACAAAAGTTTATCAAGAGGATGAACAAGATCCCCTCAGTGGCCCTCTCTGAAGAAGAGACGTGTAAAGCAGCATTGAACCTGGCAGAGAGAGGCCTCATCGGCCAATTCACGAGCCTCTGCCCTTCTCCAAAGTCAGTAGAAGATTGGACTCAAAGAAACTGGAGCCCCCTGATCAAATAGGGTGTGAAAAGCTACTTTGTTGGGAAAGGATACTTTGTCTTTGTGTTTGAAAACCCGGAAGACAGAAGCTTAATCTTCAGAAATGGCCCATATTTTATGGGACCGCAGGGTCTGTATCTGAATAAATGGTCCCCAGACTTTGATCCTTCCCAAGACGTCCCCTCTGCAGTCCCGGTATGGGTGAGACTTCCCCACCTGCCTCTCCACTGCTGGAATCAAAAATCCCTTGAAAATATCGGCAATGCGCTGGGTAAATACATCGACAAAGCTGCAAGAAAAGATCAGTATTCATGCGCTCGAATATGTGTTGAAGTCGATCTGGAGGAGGGGTTACCGGAAGCAATCAAACTTACAGTTGCAGGCTGGGTGCATGTCCAAGAACTGGACTACGAACAGCTTCCGTTCAAATGCAGACATTGCCACGAGCACGGACACTTCGCGAAGTATTGCAAGAAGAAGGCAGAAGAGCAAACAGACAAACAAAAAGAGGAACAATGGACTCTAGTCCAAAAAACAACACACCCAAAAAAAGGTCCTAGCAAAGGAAAGATGACAGGGATGCCAAGCAGTTCCAAGCCCATCCAAGAAGAGGAAGCAAACGTACAAGGGACAGCAAGCATACAAATCAACCCAATAGATCCAGAGCAAGAAAACCTGGTGCATGTAGAAAGCACCCCTCCATGCAAAGAAGGTGAGAAAGAAAAGCAGGTCGAAGCCTCACAGGGCAACCCGTCCAACCCTTCATATGCAGAGGTTACAAGGAAAAAAACAATAGAAAGCTCAGGATCTTCGGAGGATGAAGTCTATGAGCGTCCTACTAAAAGAGCTGGAAGAAAATCCCGTAAAGAAATGAGAGAAGAAGAGGCCGAAAGACTTAAAACCCAAGGGAGCCAAGCCACAATAGAAATGTCCATTGGGCGAAATATCAGGCCGAGACCTTCCAAGGGAGGTCCCACCCCTCCACTAAGTAAATAATGAAGTTTGTCTCTTGGAATTACAGAGGACTGGGGAGCCCTGCAAAACTAGAAGCAGTCAAGGATCTTCTTAAAGCTGAACCCTTAGACATCCTCATGCTCCAAGAGACCAAAATTGAAGGGCATTCCCTTCTAGATATCAGTGGGCTAAAGTGGAATAAAAATATAGGAAAGGCAGTTAGCGCAAGGGGCACCTCCAGAGGATTGGCTACTCTTTGGTCAGATAGCACATTCCAGCTCAATAATTTTCAAGAAACCCAGCATTGGATATACACTAAATTGACGCACAAAGTTAGTAAGTTGACTGTCTCTCTCTTCAATTTGTATGTTCCGGTAAATTATGCAGAAAAAAGAGAATGCTGGTACTCTTTATCATCTTATCTAGAACAGCATTCCCCAAATAATATTATCATAGCAGGAGATTTAAATATAGTCCTGAAGCCAAAAGAGAAGAGGGGAGGCTCCAGTACCAGAGACTCCATGCTGGCCACGGTGGAGGAGCTCGTTCAAAACTGGGATCTCTTAGACTTCCCTCCAGTCCATGGGCTGTATACATGGTCGAATAATCGTGCTGGGCCGGAACACATCTCCGCCCGGATGGACAGATTTCTGGTCCAAAGCGGCCTTTTGTTGAACAAAAAGATCGCCAACACAAAAATCCTGCCCAAACTGACTTCGGATCATAAGCCAATACAGCTTCTATTGGAAGATGAAGAAGATCTGGGCCCCATTCCCTTTCGATTCAGCCCTCTATGGATCGAGAAACCGGGCTTTATTGAGACAGTGAAAGCTGCATGGGTCAAACCCATCACAGGCTCCCCTAGCTACATCTGGGAACAGAAGTTGAAGGCTACGAAATATGCGTTGAAGGAGTGGATAAAAAAGCCAGACCCCAATCCAACCAACCAAAGAAAAGAGGCAGTTCAGAGGCTGCACTCAATGCAAACGGAAATGGAGAATAAAGATATTACAGCAGAACTTTTGGACGAGGAAGTCAAAGCACAACGATCCACCTACCAGTCCTTCCGAACTGAAGAAGAATACTGGAGATTAAAGTCTAGAAGTTTATGGTTAAAGGCAAGGGACCGGAACACTTCTTACTTCCACAGACAATACAGAGCTAGACTGTCCCGGAACCATATAGCAGAAATTAAAACCTTGGAGGGACTAGTCTGCAAAGGCTTCGACCAGGTGAAAGGCGTTGCTGAAGCACACTTCAGGAATCTATACAACAAAGGAATCCAAGGCGATGAAGAGGAAGTCTTTGACTTTCTATCCAATATTCCCCTCCTTGTTAACGCAGATGAAAACACATCCCTATGCAGACCCATCACAAATGAGGAGGTTATCAAAGTAATCTGGTCAATGGAAACCGATAAGGCCCCTAGGCCTGACGGATTCACAATCCATTTTTATCAATCCTGTTGGGAAGTTATCAAAACTGATCTCCTTAAAATGATCAGAGGTGTTATGAGAAAAGCTAAGATAGGAGGTGGTATCAAATCCACCTATCTAGCTTTAATCCTCAAGGAAACCAATCCAGACACCTTTGCAAGATTCATGCCTATCTCGCTATGCAATGCTTCTTACAAAATCATAGCCAAACTCCTAGCAAATCGACTCAAGCCTCTGCTCAAAAAGTTGATTTTCAGCACTCAAGGCAGATTCGTGGAAGGTAGATATATTATGGACAATGTCATTCAAGTTCAGGAGACCATCCACTCAAGCAAACAACGGGGCGAGAAAGGTATGTTGATCAAACTCGATATGGCGAATGCATTCGATAGAGTAAATCGTTTGTTCTTATGCAAAGTTCTGCTTTCTTTTGGTTTATCTCATCATTTTGTCTAGCTCATTAAAGCATGCATAGAATCCCCGTGGATTGCCCCTCTCATCAATGGTCGTCCAACCAACTTCTTCCAAGCTCAGAGAGGTATTAGGCAGGGATGCCCTCTCTCTCCCTTCCTGTATATCCTCATGGCCGACTCTCTCAGTAGAAAGCTAGCAGCTGAAAAAACCGCTGGCTCGCTCCCGAGGCTCAAACCTTCTAATGTAGCAACTTCTCTAAACCATGCCCTCTTCGTGGACGATTCTCTGCTCCTTGGAGGCGTTTCCACCAGAATAGCGAAAGCCTTCGACAATGTGCTGAAAAGTTACTGCAGGGTGACTGGTGCTCTTATCAACGAGAGAAAAAGCGAAATCTATAGTTGGAACACTGAACAGCAAGAGATCGCCAATATTTCGAAGATCCTTGGGTTCAAAGGTCAAGCCAAATGGGACAGCTTTAGATATCTTGGTCTTCCCATTTCTTCAGGGGTGAACAAGAGGTCTCTATGGACTCACATAATCAACAAAATCAAATCCAAAATCGCTGCCTGGGGAGGATATTGGTTAACAAAAGGCGGCAAAACCATTCTAATAAAATCTCAGCTGTCAGCTCTGCCCATTTATCAGGCAGCGTTTCTCCTTGCCCCCAGACATGTCACGGATCAGATTGCTACCCTTCTCAGGAATTTCCTATGGCAAGGCGGGAAAGGTAATGATAAAAAGATGCATTTAGTTAATTGGGACACGGTTAAGAGGCCAATTGATGAGGGCGGACTTCAAATACGGGACCCCTCCCTTGTCAACAAATCGCTGGGCGGCAAACTATTGTGGAAAATAATCAACGATCCCTCCCATCCAATCAGCATAATTTTACACTCAAAATACACAGATAAAGAAGCGATAAGCAAAATGCAACTGTAGTCTACAGCGTCCTGTTCGCAGGTATGGAGGCTCTGTTGTAAGAGCAGTGAGTTCTTTAAAAAACACATGTACAGAATTCCCGGAAATGGCAAGTCCACTCACTTATGGAAAGATCGAATTATGGGAAAAGAACCGTTGGCGGAAAGAGAGGATATCGCTGAGCTCAGAAATTGGCTGGAACGAGCAGGAGTAAATAGAGTTTATGATCTGGCAAGCTGGGACAACCGTGGAGAATGGATAAGATGGGACTTACATGGAGTCCCAGAGCGCCTAAGAGACCAATCAATTTAGCTCGAGAACCTGCTCGAAGATGCCACCCCAGTCAGCAGATTCAAAAAGGATAGATGGGGATGGGGAAAGTCTGGAGTATACACCTCAGCAGAGGGATATAGGACTCTTCAGGGATACAGGAACAGCCACCATACTCCCGCCTTTTGGAAGCAGGTTTGGGAGCCGTTAGCTCTCCCAAAAATAAATTTTTTCTTCTGGACCTTGGTACACAACAAGTTATTGACAGGGGACAATCTGGCAAAAAGGAAGATTGAAGGGCCTCATAGATGCGCACTCTGCAGATGTCATCTAGAAACTGCCCAACACTTGTTTCTAGACTGCGCCTTTGCCAAGGAGGTATGGGGGCTTCTTCTCCATGATTTCCAGATCTCTCTCCCTCAGCAAACCTCTGTCTCGGATCTATTTGCGACATGGAGTGCCAGCTACCCCAAAAGTACCCCTCCCAAGTCCTTTTGGCGCAAAGTTTGGATAGCTCTGCCCAAATTTGTATGCTGGCAACTATGGTTAACTAGAAACTAGTAGATATTCAAAGATGTGCAACACTCCCCGTCTCAAGTTGCTGCAAAAGCTAAGGCCCTTCTATTGGAAGCAGCTCAGCAGCAATATTTCAAGGAAGACCCCTTGCTCAGGCCGGAAGAAAAGAGGTGGCTTGCCCTGGAACCACATCCCCGAAAGTACAGAATCTCACCCCTGAAAGCAAACCCAGATTGGAGAAAAAGAGACACTGATGACATCTTTCAAAGCTGGTGGAGGGCCCAAAATCTAACTACTATTTTCTTTGACGGAGCATCCAAAGGGAATCCCGGAGCCGCAGGCGCTGGTGGGATCATCTACTTCTTGGAAGGGCTCTCCATTGTTTCTTTTGCCTGGGGTCTTGGCGAGAAAACAAACAATCAAGTGGAGATTCTGGGGCTGCTTAAGGCCTGCCACATTGCTAGAGAGAAAAGAGCCAAAGATATTAGAGTTTTTGGAGACTCAGAAATTTTAATCAAAAAACTAATCAGTGAGGAATATTTCAACAATGTTGGGCTCAACAAAATCATGGACAGACTGAAGATGGTCCTTCAGAGCTTTGATTCATACAAATTTTATCATATTCTTGGAAATTCCAACAAGGAAGCAGATTGCATGGCGAACTTAGGTAGCACTCTCATGAAAGGGATCTTAAATGTAAATGGGAAAAGTCTTTATCATAATTTGTGAAACTGCCTCTTTCCAAAGGCAGCAAAAGTAAGATTACAGCCATGTATGCAAGGCTGCCTCGGCAAAGTCCCTCTCTGTTTTTAACATATAAATAAAATTCACAACCATTTTAGTTAAAAAAAAATGGTTCAAAAAAAAAAAAATGTTGATAACTATAAATATTTTAATATCATTTTTTTAATCTTTAAATACCTAAACAAAATTTTGCAAAATTTAATATATATTATAGATATAAAATAAAAAATAACATATCATATAATATAATATAATATAACGTAGATGTAGATGTAACATACCTACTACGAAGTGTTTAAGTATCGAGATACTCATTTATATACATGTAAAGACATATTCCTTCACATTTAATAAACAATTCTCTATTTATTCTAAACTCTATTTAAACATCGTTTGAATTATTGAATATAAAAATTTTCCTTACATTATTATATTCTACTAAAAAATAATTTTATGATTATTATTAATTATTTATATTCAAGAAATTATTGTATATTGCTATTGATTATTTATATTCAAGTTGTAATGTTGTTTTTGGAGGTTATTACTCTGTTCATATGAGTTGATTAGGTAACATGGAATTGGTCAAATCAGGTAGAGATGCTCCATAAATGTGTTAACATTTATAGAGTTTATTAAGTCAAAGCATGTGATGCTCCATACATGTCAATTTCACTTATAGTCGTTGGCGGTCGACAGTAAAGTCTTCTTCGATTTTATTTGTGAACGACCCCTAGAGTCAACCCCTAGCCCGTGGCTCGGTTGGCGTGTACGTATAATTTTCAAGAATAACTAAGAATTGCTTTATATAATAATTTGATATTTGTCGTATTAATCCGCACACAATTTATATAATTATGGTTATATTTTATTTTATTAACATGTGAATATATTTATCTATATATATATATAATTTTGGAGTATGTCTTAATACCGTTTATGTTTGGTTAAAAGTTTGTTTTTCTTGGAGGTAAGGAAATGGGTTAAGGACCCAAAATTTAGAGGCATTTAGTAGGAGTGATACTTTGCCCCCTTACAAACCACTAGCAGGTTATTCTAGGTGGTGTGGTTTTCCTTGAATAGCGGTGATGAGTCAACCTGCATTTGTGGGTAGCAACCAGTGATGATTGTCCTCACTACTAGTTGGACAACCGAGTTAAGATAGGTTTTCCCACCTTGTAAAAAAAAGAGAATGAATATACATGTTACAATTAGCCAAAAAAATCTCTCATATCAACTGAGAATGAATACATGTTGCAATTAGCCTCAAGCAATCCAGCATAGTGGATTGCTTTTTTTTTGAAAGATCAAAAAAAAAGAAGCAAAAAATGAGGATGCTTCTAGATTTCCTATGTTTACCAATTGTCTGAAATAAACATATACATTTTTTTTAAGATCAAAAAATACAAAAAAAAAGAAGAAGCCAAAGTTGAAACTCCATAGATTCATGTTCCTCCCTATCGAGAAGCTCAATAATCTCAATAAAACCAACATGAAGCTCCAAAGCTTCTTTTGAAAGTGAATATGATTTTGTGTTATGCTCTCTTAGGATGAGGTTAAAAGATAACAATTCAAAAGTTTCTTTTGAAAGTGAATATGCTTTTGTGTTATGCTCTCTTAGGATGAGGTTGAAAGATAACCATTCAAAAGGGTGCATTTTGTTCTTGTATGTCTAAAAGCAATGGCCAAAGAAAAATGTTTCAAAATTCAATATTTTTATTTGCCTAATCAATAACTAACTTTGAGTCCCCAAATACCTCTAGTTTTGTGATGTGTTTGAAAGACATTATCAAAAATAGAGTTCTATGTGTTATCAATTTAGAACAGTTGTTGGAGTTGTACCTTAGAGGATTTTTCCAACTCCATAAAAGGATGGGTGAGTCTTAACAACACTATTAAAAGAGCCCCATGGAATGGTTAGATTAATATCAGGAGGAACTAACCTTCTTACCTTCTTTTTGTTGGGATTAGTTTTGAATTCCTTGGAAAATTTTGTTATTAGGCATGAAATGTTGTTTACTAGGATGTCTTTTGATTAAAAAATATTGTTGTTCTAAGCCCACCATATCTTGAAAACAAAGAGACATGAAAAACCTCCAAACTATTCAGTTGCTTTCTCTCCCACTCTTTTATCCATTCCTTCAAACACTCAGATACCATTGTTTGCAACTAGTTGATCTGGATGTTGAGATCTACCATCATGTTTGCTACAACTTGTGTTGAATATGTACATGAAATGAAAATATAAGTGATATTTTCTTCAGAAAATTTGCATAATGAACAATGATTTGGATTGATCCAACCCCTTTTTAATCCATTATCCCAAGTGAGTAATTTGTTTTCCAATGCTAGCCAAAGGTTGATTTTTTCTTTGGTGGGAGCACTAAGTTTCTATATAATGTTCCACCATCATTTTATCTCACATGAGATTAAGAATTCTATATATGAATAATAGGGAAGTTTTGTTGTGAAGTCACCATTATGGATAATTTTTATCCAAAATATTTCATCGCCAATGTTATCTCTGAGCTTAATGTAGTTTGAAGTGCAGAGGTTGATATAATTTTCCCATTATGTCACTTCAGTCTTGAACAATCCCAATAAAGTAGTTGTTTTCGAGCCCTCATGGCCCCATAACTAGGGGATTGTGCTTTTAAGTCTAATAGGAAAAAAATCCTAGCTTAATGACAATGAGTGATGAGGCCAAGCAATAGGCTTCCCTAGCCCCTACCTAAGGATCAACACCCAAATAGACTTTTTCATCATCACCAATACGCTAAGATGCCCAAGATCCAATTAAAGGGAAGATGAGAACTATAAGGGATTTCCATACTATAAATCCCTTTAATGATTTCCGAGGTGGTATGAACCATTCTTCAAAATACATGTCATGGAGGTATTTTTCCTTTAATACTCTACCCCATAGTAGGGAATTGTGGGCTAAGAACTAGAGGATGTGTAGAGGATATACACTGTGAGGGCTTTGCCAAAGTGGAAACTTTTTTAAATGCTCCATCCCATGAAATTCTTAAGGAGAGTTATCATCTGCCACTTAACTAGAGGCATTCCACCCAAATTGTACCCCCACACTAGAGAAAAATAAAATTGAGCTTGCAAATTTTGGTAATGGTGCCTTTGGGAATGTGTGCAATTGACATCCAATAAACTAGAATAATTTTAATGAAAGCCTTTAGGATAATGAGGTGGCCTACCCTAGAGATAAATTTGTTCACCCAACATGTGATCTTGGATTCAATCTTCTTGTAAATTCGTAAATAATATGTAGAGTCTCCAAAATGTACTCAAAATATCATCACTATTACCTTTATCACCACCATTTCACTCACATGTCACAACTCCATGACCATATAACCTTTCATTAGCCTCCATTTTCATAATTATATGGGTTACCTTTGTGTTTTTCAAAAGTTAATGATTTCTAGTATTATAAGTGAATTAAATGGTTAAAATTTAGAAAAATGACATATACTTGCTAATACTTAAAAGTGGCCTAAGTTTCATGACATGTGTAGGTCATTTGGAAGCTTCCAAGGCACCCTTATGTGGCCTCCAATACTCAAATTCGAATTATCTTCAAGATATGGAAGAAGATTTGGATAAAGGTCAAAGAGGATATGTGTCTCATCATTACCTATTTGAGTTGTAACTCTATGAGATTTTCTAGGGATATAGGGAGAGAATAATGGACCTCCATTAATGAGGTAGCTTCTTATGTTTTTGTATAAATAGGAGAGCCTTCTCCTTTAAAAGGCATGTCTAAAGCTGGGGAAATGCTCATGTTTTGAATATAGAATTTGGATTTGGCACCATGCTCGTGAGTGATGTTCACCTTGATTTAATTATGCTTGCATTTGGATCCTCTCAACTTGCCATCTCTCATGCTTTTGGATTGGCCACCTACAATGTGTGAGATTTATTGTTTTTCATAGATTAATATTTATTACTTTCATAGTTTAAGATTTATTTCTTTCATTTCTTTTCCTGTGTGAGAGGTTAAGAGTGATTGTCTTTATTTTCTTTCTACCTAGAAGTTAAGAGCATTTGTTTTTATTTGCTTTCATATCTTTTCTTGTGTGAGAGGTTAAGCGTGATTGTTTTTATTTGCTTTCTACCTAGAAGCTAGGAGCATTTGTTTTTATTTGCTTCCATATCTTTTCCTGTGTGAGAGGTTAAGAATGATTGTTTTTGCTTTCATTTCTGAAAGAGTGGTGTGCTTTTCAGTTCCTGCAAGATTGAAAGCTTAAGATTCCAATTCTGCATGTTGTACTATAATTTCTTTTGAATTGAGTGTTGAATTAGAATAGGTGAATTTGGTTTTTCATTATTTGGTTTTGTAGTTAGATTGATCTAAATTGAAAGTTAATTTCTAGCATATATAGTGCACGCATGCTTTGTAAGTTTTACGAAACCCCCGGGTTGACCATTAAATGATAGGTAATTAATTTGCCTCAACATTTTGGCGTCATTGCCGGGGAAGTGTGCATAGGAACTAGATGTCAGTTTAGAGTTCATATTTTTTTTCAATTTTTTTTAGATGCATGATTAAAACATGTAGATGCATAAATCATTTAGTTGCATATCATTTTTATAAAAATATAAAATAAAAAAATCGATACTAACCATTTATGGACAAAGGATCTAAAATGCCGATTAAACATTCTTTGGAGCACAAGGACAACATTGAGGAATGGTATCGAAACACAATTGCGTCACGACATTCATCCTTTCTTCAAGAGATCTTTGCGGCAAATCTAAAGGTCAAAATGACTTCTCATGTCCTCATACACAATCAGGTACATTTTGCAAATTTGGATATGAAAATTTTAGAAAGTTTAATCTGTAAATGGCTCCATTTGAAACATTCATATACTTAAAAATTAAAAAAGAAAAGAAAAGAAGAATTCTTTCAAGTAAGATAAAATAGGGAAATAAAATCAAGCTTGATTGCATTTTTTAAAGTTGTTAGACTTTAAAATCTTTTAGAAATTTATTTATTTTCTTGCATTTTTTTTATTAACATCACAAATATTTTCAATAAAAAATTCATGTTTTGATTTTAAATAATTAAAATAATAATAATAATAATAAATCATGTTAGCTTTTCAATAAAAATAGAAAAAAGAAAAATAAAAGAAAATCTTTTTTTTTTCTTAAAAAAAAAAAAATCATATTTTTGAATAAGGAAAATGAAAATTTTGAAATCAATTTTCTTCTTTGATTTTCATTCCCAAAAGAATTGACAAATTGATAACTGACTCTCATGCGCCTACGGGGCTTTGTATTGATGGTGAATGGGTGCACTGTTAAGGCACTCCTTGCGATAGGTCACTGGTTCAAATCCCCCGTGGGTGCTTACCTACCAAAACAAAAAACAAATAACTAACTCTCATGCAACCTGTAAAAAAAAAAATGCATTAGCTTAAAAATCAAAATAAAAAATTCATCATTTAAAAAAGAAAAAAGAAGAAGAATAAAAAGAAATAAAATTAGATCTTGCTTTAAATTGATGCATATTTGGCTAATCATCTGTAGCTCAATTTCTGCCTGCAATTCAATATGCATTCGCACCAAAATTGCGAAGATCGACGATGCATATCTCCAGTTCGGAATAGACGTAGTGGAGCCATGAATGCTTTTGTTGCTATGTGAATGCATTGGGCACAATTGTTGGCATCCTATTGATAGATCGATCAGGAAGGAACAGATTGGGGGTGCCACCTTTGTCAACTGCTGAGGAGTATTCGTTTCATGCCAAATCTCTAGATCTAGCAGTCGTTTTGGACAAAATACCTGAGCATTTGCGAGAGATGCGTAGCAGCGTAAAAACTTCATTTTTAAAACACGATTTCTGGCCAAATGAAAACAAATTTCAAAAAACTAAAGCATGGGTTTTTCTCAGAACAGGGTCAATTATAAAACTCAATAGTGATTTTCTCAAATTCGTAACCAATTGGGAGATATTCAGGGTTCTCTGGAGCCTTACTTGGCAAATTGCATGAGAAAAAAATGGTTTTCAATTAATACACAGACAACAGTTGCAGCCCTGATCTGATTTTCCTAATTTACAGGATGTAGATCCGCTTCATTGATGGGTATTTTCTAGGAGGACATTCATTCAGATCTTACTTTAATGATATAGTCACACTTCATGGATTTTTAAAACATTTGCTAGTTGCTTAAACATTAACAATGAATCCTGCAAGTCTGTTCTTATTCCCAAAATACCTCTTACAGTCGATCAAAACCCCTCTTTTTGTTCTAAACACAGCATATGATTCATGGCAAATGAGAAGCATATTGGCACCTATTGGAGCAGATCCTGGTAATCATTGGCAAAATTTTAGGATGAATATCACGCGCTGTGCTCCATGGCAATTGAATATAATGCAAGAATTCAGGGATAACATGATCAATGCCTTAGAAACGATGAATAATGAACATACCTGAGGGATGTTTATCAATTCATGCTTTGCACATTGCCAAACCACTTTGCAAGTTTTGTGGCACTCACCAAACACTTCTCCAGAATTACATTCCTAGACAATTGCAGAGGCAGTTGGAGATTGGTTTTTCAATCGAAAGGTTGTCAAGTTTTTATTTCCCTCTCTAGATCATTGTTTTCTCACATTGCTCGTCATTTTCTCATATTGCTCGGTTGCTTAAAGTAGATCTTGATTTATGAACAAGTTTTAATCTGTTGAAATTCATTTTTTCTTTGAACGACACGATTTCATCATGCCCAACTGCTACAAATCATTCTATCTGTGATTTGTTTACCGAAACCTTGCTGAACTTTTTTTCTATAATGGAAAATTTCGTATGTTTTTTCTTTTGAGAAAAAAATCAAACTTTTCATTGCAATGACAAAAAGTTACATTGTATATGCTGTTAGGCATTCAAATGACTATATGATTTTCAATCATAGAGTTGCTGAGATGTTGCTTGAAGGTTACTCCTTTTACCATCTCGATTATCTGTTTCTAAGTCACTGATCAATTTTTAAACCAAGGCCTCCTCAGAGAGGAAAACAGCCCCGGTTGATCAGTTTCCTGAGCATCAAAACCGCATCATTGGTCTCTGTTATCAGCTAGAACATAAACTGATGGGGCTGAATCATTCCCGGGTCTCCTTAGAAAGGAAAACAACCCAAACAGGAATGAGTCAGCTGAAAGTTGTATGGAAGTTATAGATTGTTATGGAGTTAAAAAAGTGCAAGTGATTGTTGTTTTTGAACTGAAGAAAAAACTGAACAAAGGAAAGTGCCTGAGCCTAGGCTGTGGACTTAGAGAGATTGTATTTGAGCATAGGGTGGAAGATCTGACACATGGATCTCGTCCATATCTGAGTCCTCTATCCTCCAACTGCCTAGATCTTGTTGCAGACTCGCTTTAGAAAGCTGGTCTGCAGAATCATTGCGTTCCCTGTAAATGTGACATAGAGAAATGTTATTAAAATAAGATTTTAAATGCGTGGTCTCTTCTAACAATGGTGATAGTATGTAATTCTGACATCTGCTTGTTCCATTGAACCATTTGACAATATTCAGTGAGTCCCCGAAGATCTGAATCGTGGATATGCCCAGATGGGTAAGCCAGCAAAGAAGAAGTTTTAAGGCTGTCAGCTCTGCGAAGTTGTTAGTTCCAGTCCCTAAACCCACTGAGGCTTTGAGGCATCTATGAGGGTGTAGGTGAATAACCAGCCCAACACCACATTTGTTATTTTGGCTAGAGGCCCCATCAAAATATGCCCAGGGAACTCCTTCCTTAATGCACTCTTCTCTAACCGGGCGGGATAATTCCTCATGGGCGGGCTCAGGGATGCTTGTGAAGATAGATGCACTTCCGACAGTTGTGCTCCCCACCGAGGGGGTTTGATCTTGAAAGATACTTTTATTCCTTGCGAGCCATAACCCCCATGAGATGATTAGGGGAAGGTTCCTCAGATTTTCTTCAGGGTGTTGATGCCACCAAGATTTCCAGGCTTTTGTGATCGTCCACCCATTCCATGAGACTCTTTTGTGGATCAGTTCCCTGACAGCTTGCCAGACTTGTTTGGAGAAGGACAAATCTATAAAGAGGTGATAAATTGATTCGGAGGCAATTTTGCATTGGGCGCATCTCCTTGGACCTGACTTATGTCTTTTCTAGAGGATGTTCCAGGTTGGCACCTTCTCATTTAGGATTCACCAGAAGAACAATCGGGCTTTTACCAGGAATTGGAGTTTCTAGATTGAGGTTTCCCACCAATCCTGATTTCCCCAACCTTTCTTCGTCATTAGGTACTTGTATCCTTGTTTTGGGGAGTATTTGCCTGAGTATGCATGAGCCCATACTAAATGATCTGGTCTATTTCTAAGTCGGACATTTGTTTGAGACAACTCTGTGATGAAGGTGATCCATTCCCCTCTCCATTGATGGTTGAGATTTAGGTCTGATCCTGAAAGCCAGGCTTGACCCCAGATGGAGGAGTGGCCATGGTTCTCAATCTGACTAAGATTATGAATGCCTCTTGAATTGAGATGGTTGATGAGGCTCGAGGATAGAATGAAATCTTTGTTGCATCCAACCCAAGGATCCTTCCCTATACAGACATGTTCTCCATTTCCTACCTGCCAGGATAGGCCTTGTTCAATAAGCTTAAAGCCATCTAATGTTTCTTTCCACACCACAGAGGCACTGCCTTTCTTTTTATTTGGGCTTCTGATCCAATCTTCCAATGGCATTGGATCAATGTATTTCCATTTGACCACCATAGTCTAGAGGTTCTCCATTTTGATAAGCCTCCATCCTAGCTTTGCTGCTAGCGATGGTCTGAAGGCGGTTAAATCTTTTATTCCCCATCCACCCCAGTTCTTTGGCCTTGCCACCTTCTCCCAGGCCACCCATGGGAGTACCAAGTCTTCCTTTGAGCCTGCCCATAAGAATTTGCTGCAAACTCTTCTGATTTTTTCCAGAATCCCTTTCGGGACCCAGGTTAATGCAGCCCAGTAAACAGGTATAGCAAGAAGGACTGATTTAATAAGGGTCAGTCTGCCAGCTCTAGATAGCCATTTGAAACTCCAGTGGGTGATCCTTGATTCGATTTTTGCAATCAGCCAGTGCCAATCCTGCTTCCTGTATGAGCAGGGCTTTAGGAAGAACCCTAGGTATTTGAAACAGTCTTGTAGCTTCTGATATTCGAAAGGAAAATCTTCTTTGATTTGGTTTACTTCCTGCCTATTGAAACCTTCCAGCAGTAGATGTGATTTATCTTTGTTAACTTGTAGGCTTGTTGCCTTTAAGAAGAGATTTAGTATCCTTTTTAATTCCTGTGTTTCAGATCTTCTTCCATTAGTGAATAGAAGAATGTCATCCACAAACAGGAGGTGGGTTATTTTTAAGTTGACTGCCACTTCTAGCCCTTTGATATCCCCTTTCCTTCGGGCTTCTAGGAGCAGCTGGCTGAGGCCTTCTGCCGCCAGAAGGAAGAGGAGGGGAGAGAGGGGGCATCCTTGTCTCAATCCTCTCTGGCTTTGAAAAATGAGGAGGCTGCTCTGTTGATGAGTACCACAAAGCTTACACTGGTTAAACATCCCATTACCTAGTTTATGAAGTCAACTTGAAACCCCAAGTGCATGAGAGTCATCCGAATGTACATCCAACTGACCCTGTCAAAGGCTTTGGAGAGATCTATTTTCACTACTGCTCCTTTAATTTTTTTTCTGGATGATACTATGAATGGTTTCCTAGGCTACTCCAATAGCTTCATGGATCTGCCTCCCGTTCAGAAAGCTGAACTGTTCTTTTGACATGTGCCTGGATAGAATTGGTTTAACCCAGAGGGCTATCACCTTTGCTATGATTTTATAGATACAGTTACAGAGGGAGATCAGTCAGAAGTCCTCAAAAGAGGAAGGGTCTTCTTTTTTCGGGATGAGGGCTATGAAGGTTGAGTTGAAGGGGGGATAGATTACCCCTTTCCTTCTGGATTCTTCAACAACTTCGGTAAGATCTTGCCCTAATTGCTCAAAGAAGTGCTGGAACAGCTCCACTATCCATCCATCTGGACCTGGGCTTTTATCCTTTGGCATTGCTTTTATGATTCCTTCCACCTCCCCCCTGGTGACTTCTCCCATTAGTTCTAGTGAGTCCTCTTCATCCACATAGCGAGGAAAAGTCTGGGCTGTTTGGATTACTTCCGCCAAAGAAATTCCTGTCGGGGCTGTGAATAGGTTTTGAAAATGTCTTGTGCCCATCTGGGATAGGTCCTCAAAGGATCGAGCCTCTCTTCCTCCCTCTTCCTTCAGATGCCAAATGGTGTTCACGTTCTTTCTTCCTCTGGCATAGTTTTGAAAGAATTTGGTGTTCTCATCCCCTGCCCTTAGCCAAATGGCTCTGCTCTTCATTCGCCATTGTTCTTCTCTTGCTAAGAGGATTTTATTCCTTTGGGATTCCTGCTGCATGATTCTTTCCCTTTTTTCTTGAGTTTCATAGCCGTCAGCTTTAGGGCTTTCAAGCCATTGAAGGTTCCTTCCTATTTGGATGAGATCTTCATCTTCTTTTAGTTTCTTTTCCTTGGCCCAGCTCACCGTGGCTTTTTTAAGGCGCTTCAGATTCTCCATGAAGAGGAAAGCTTTATCATCAGAGTCTTTGGCCCTTGCAGGTCTCCAAGTAGTCTTAAAGAGAGAGTTGAAAGAATCCTCTTGAAGCCAGGCAGGATTGAATTTGAAGGGGGCTGCTAGATTTTTGGGGGCTTGGATAATTCTAGCAAGATTGGCATATGATATGAGATTCCCCCTTCACCCACCCACTGGCAAAAGGTTGGGATCTTTGCTGCTGCTTCCTCACAAAGGAGGAAATGGTCCAGTCTTTTTGCAACACGGCCATCCCCAATTCTCCTATTTCTCCAGGTAGGTCTAACCTTCAGTAAGTTAATGTCCAGCAGCTTGTTTTCTCTGAATAAGTTGGTGAAAAAATCTGATAGCTAGTCTTCTCTAGCCGAGGGGCCCCAAGTTTCGAAGGAGACTATGGAGAAGTTTAAATCTCCCCCGATGACCAGATTCGGGTTGTTCAGTAAGGTTTTGGAGAGGAGGGTCTTCCAGAAGAGGGATCTTCCTTGGCATGGCCCATAAATGTTTACTATCAACAGAGTGGTGCAGAGTTCTTGGGAGTAGACTTCCATCCCCATTACCTGGTCCATCCCCCAAGAATTTAGGGCTTTGAATTTCCCTTCCTTAAATGCCATGGCTAGGCCCCCAAAATGACCTTTGGTGTCCAAGACCTGGATGCTCCAACCTGGAAAAATTTTTGACAGTGATTTTGAGACTTCTTCGCCTGCTCCCAGAGTTTCTTGAAGGAAGAGTATGTCCAGATTGTAGGTCCGGATTACTTCTTTTAAGGCCAACTTTTTAGGGTTGTTGGCTAAACCTCTGCAATTCCAGGAGAGAATGATCATTGATTGACCTTAGGAGGGGGTTTTGCTACTCTAAGCGCCCTAGAAATGGACATTTTCTTGCCATCTGCAATATCTAGCTTGGCTCTTATCTGAGCCTTTGACAGGTTTGTTTTTCTCCCTCTTACCTTTCGGTCTCCTGGCTGGGAGGATTGCATGTCGATTCCCCCCACTACCCCCAACACTCCCCATGGGGGAGGTTTTCTCTCTCAAGGCCTGAGGTTATAAGGATTGGATGCAGTGAGGGTTTCATCTCTCTGAAGGGCAGCATTGCTTAAGGCATATTCACGATTCAGATCTAAATTGGGGATGGAGGTGATTATACTCTCAACTTGCATATTATCTGAGCTTAGAATAGGAGCAACAATATTCTGTTGCCTGGAGGGACCAGGCACAGATTCAACTATATTAAAAGAAATTACAGGAGTAACAGAAGGTAGGGTTAAGGCTAGACCCATACCCTCTTTGTCGATTGAGTGACTTTCTTCTATGTCTGCTAGAGAATCCTGGTTCTTTGCATTCCCTTCGAGCTGGTAGGGTGACTGGTGCTCCTGGATGGGCTTCTGTTGCTCTTCCGTATTTCCTTTTGGATCCTTCCGAGGTCCGTCTGTGTCCATCGGCTCCTCCCCCTTGTTTCCCTCCGGGGGGTTATTTTTTTGGATTTCCGCTGTTGATCCCCCTGTCTCGGCCTTCTTTTTCTTCCTTCGGCATCTGAGTGCCATCGGGAATTCTTTTGCCAAGTGTCCATAAATGTGACACCTATGGCAGTGAAATGGCAGGTGCTCATAGTCAAGTTGTTGCAGATATTTGAACTCTTTGTATTGCAGCTGGATTTCTTTTGCCAATCCTGACCGAGGGGTGAGACTTACCAGGATGCGAGCCATCCCCAGGTCTCTGGTTTGTAAAAAGGACATGTCAGTTTCCATGTATTTCCCCAGGTGATTCCCAATAGACCTGAAGACTGATTCAACCCAGAGAAATGACGGGAGCCCTGGCAAGCGGACCCAAACTGGTAGCTCATCAACTCGTTCCCTCTGGGCATCAAACAAAGGGTTCCATCATTTGATTAGGATCGGGTTCCTCCCAAATGCCCAATTTCTTTCCAACACCCAGTCCGCTGCTTCTTTTTTCTCAAATTTTACCATAAACCATCCCTTTGCAAGCGTTGAGACTTGAAAGGCTGAGTCCGGGGCTTCCTTCCAGTGTTGGGAAGCCCACTCCTGAATGAAGTTAGTTGAGTGCTTCTTCCCTCTTGACCTTCCAACCAGCGTCAGATCCGTGACTTCCATGGCTTCGTCTATTGACACATTCATTCCAAGAATCAGGTTTGCTACCGATTCTTTCCTCTTAATTATTTTGGCTTTTTCCTCTTCTCCCCGCCTGCCTCTGTCGTGTCCCTTCCTCCCTACCCTGAGTGGTCGCTTCCACATCTGCTGATTCTACTTGGATTGTTCTTGTGCTCCTTTCTTCCTGGGTGATCCCTCTTCCTCCTTTTGGTCTGCCTTCTACTTGTTCGTCTTCGCCTCTTTCCTCTGCCTCTACCAGGTCTTCTTCCTTCCCTTGCTTCAGCCCCCCTCCACAGTCTTCCCCTCTGCCTCAACCCCATCTGATAAATTTAGAATCCTCGCAAAACTAGACCCAAGATCGGAATTTGTTGCTTTACCTGTCTGCGGCTGAGGGGATTTTGGGGTTTTACAGTCTGATCTAGACTCCAATATGGCTGTGCATTTCTTTCTTGTGCCGCTCCCAGCTTAAAACCTGGGTTATTTTTCTCAATGCTTCCAAGACCACAACTTATCACTACGTCTTCTAACCCTCCGGAATAGAAGAGGCTAAGAGGATGGGGGTTTGCTAGACTTACTTGTGGGTTTTTTGATGCCGCTGCTACCGACTCTTCCTAAGCCTGCGTCTCCTAGATGAAGGGGAATTCTTTCCAGCTGTTTAGAAACGACAGACCTAGGCTATCCTCCAGCATCCCTAGGGTTTCCTTCTGTTCCCAGGCCTCCTCCAAACCTCGAGTTTCCTTTCCATGTCATCCAGCTGGACAAATATACTGTTCAATGTTATGGTTTGTGACCTCCAGACCCCAGACCGATAAGATGTCGCTAGGTTCGGGGTCCAGATCAACAGTGTCGTTCGGGTTGACCATCCTCTTGCCAGCTGCTCCTTGGTAACTGCTAGCTGCACCTTGGTAACTGCTGGGTGTAAAAATCGCCCCTGTTTGAGCTTCCACAGTTTGCGTGCTGCGGGATGAGCGGTAGCGCTGCTAACCTTGCTGATTCAATTTCGTATGTTATATTGTATATAATGTTGTTTTTTTTATGTAGAATGTTTGTTATGTTTTATTTTGTTGTTGTTAAGATGTGTTTTTTTTAATGTTATATGTTATGTATAATGTTTGTTATGTTTTTAAAATGCATGTATATGTTTTGTATAATATTTGTTTTTTTTTTTCATTTTTTTTTTTAATGAAGTGTTTTTTTATATAACATTTGTGTTATAGGTTTTGTTATGATTTTTTTTTGTATTTATTTGTATGTATATATATATATATATATATATATATTTTAGTTTGTACATGTGCTTTTCTTCTTATGTTTTTCCTTTATGTACATTTATTTTACTTTTTAAGTTTTGTAAATATTTCATTAATTTTTTTTAGATTGTATATTTTATTATTTTCAAGAAAATTGCCATGAGAAAAATTGTCGAAAAATTTTGATGCGAAATTTGGAGCAAATTGAGAAAAAAAAATTGTTGTGATGATCCACTTAAACACATCTGTCGAAGCAAAAAAAAACCAAATATATAATATATCTATATATATATATATATATATATATATATATATATATATATATATATATATATATATATATATATATATATATATATATATATATATATATATATATATATATATATAGTTCTATTTTGCTAATTTTTCTGGAAGAGGTATTGATCAATTTGAAGATTGGACTGGTTATTTGTTCATAACAAAAATGCATAGTTGTGTGTACTTAACTGTTTGTTCAGGATTTTAGCTACAGAAACTGTGCAATTCTGCAGTTGAACAACAATTCTGTAGCTGAACAACAATTCTGCAGCTCTGTATTTAACTCAATGATCTATTTGTCAACAATGCATTCTAATCAGAAAATCATGATCAAAATTTATTGGATTTGTCTAATGATTATGTTTTCAAGCATGATGCAGGAAAGAAGAAGAATTATGAAGGCACTTTATCTGCAAGATCAATTGATGAATTTTTGATTGAGGATTCTTTTACAGGAATCATTAAGTATTTGCGAATAATATTTCTTTATCTTTATGAAATGCTATGATTCAAACATAAATTGAGGAAATTGTTTTTTTATAGAAATTGGATTTATTATCACAACTGTGAAATTAGACTAACCATTTGAAACGAAGACATGTCATGAACCTGTTAATTATGCAAAGTTTTCGTATGTATCAAAAAGAAATTGATCACTTCTCTTTGAACACACTTACGTTATATTGCAATATTAGTGCCATGCTTATTTTCAGGTTCCATGGCAGTCGGAGAATTGAAGGAAGCCAATTGTGCACAATTGGTTTTCTACGACCAATTTCAAGAAACATGAACCAATTGGATCCATTTCTATCATCCATAAATGGCATCATTTTTCCTCTCCAAACTCACAAGCTATCCAAGCATTTTTCACTAAACATTTTCATCACTATTTTCCTTGCAAAGAGTCGCATGTTTCCTTCACATTTTTCGTAATTTCCATTCATAGAAACATTCAGCTCGCTTACATGCTAATTTGTCCTTTTGCTTTCCGTTCACTTGTTTACACTCTTGTCATTTTCCTTTCCATTAAATAAACCTTGATCCACTGCAAAATTTTCCATCCATAGTGCTTCCAAAATCATTATTCCATACTTGCGTTAGATGATAGGGGATTCATAATGCCTCCCTTCTAACAAGTCTTGGTCTATTGACATCAACACATTATTTAGGTTCAGGGCTAGAGTCTTTATTAGTACCTTGAGGCTTGTATGCATCAATGACAATTTCTCTCGCCAAAAATCATGGGAATACATCAATGTCCCTTGATCGTTGGATCTTGCAAGTGGCTCGACATCAGCTCATCTATTGCACTTTGCAAGATGTACTTAGGTACCTTGGCACTCGTTGACATTAATGGCAAGTTTTCCTCGCATTGGTTAACGACATTCATTAATGGCCATAATCCAATGACTTCTCTTCATGCTCGACAACAACACATTCATTCGCATGACTAGAATTGTACCATTGGGTTTTGTAGCAAGTGAAGACTATATCATTTCAGCATTTTGCAGTAGATACAATAGATTTAGCAGTAAAAATAAAGAATCCACTTTCACCACCTCATCCACTATTTATGCAACCAAGAAGCAAATGAAATTCTACATTCTATTCCATGATCCAGCAACAGTTACAACTTCTCTACATATGCACAGTTTGTCCACTTCCTAGGTAAGTAAAGGTATGTTATTTTCTAGATTTTAATCATAGAATTCCTTGAATACTGAAGTTATAATTTTTGGAAAATACTTCACCATATTTCCTTTCTCATTTGAAAAAATTGTAAACACCTTTAGTTGGGGGGAAGGGACATCCATTTATTATCACATCCATATCACTTCATTCCATTTCACTTCATTTCATCCTAACATACTTGTCCTAATCATTATGATTGCATCATGGTTCAAAAGTTATGTGATTTGCAAATAAATGCCTAAATGATGAGCATATTATATGGCTGATTTATGCATTCTTAAACATGTTCAATGAATCTTGCTGCAACAAAAAGAAACAAGGTATTGAAACACAAGAACCAATACCAATTAAGATTTGGTTGTCACACAAGAACCAACCAAACATGTTGCAATTCAATGTATGACAAGGAATACTTTGCAAAACGAAATAAAATTGTCAAATACTATCAAATGCAAAGTTTAAGGACATATGATATAAGCCAAGCTCATTCAAAAGCAAATCATGATTAAGCAATGCAGTAGATTGCATGAGGACATGCAATAACATCAGTTGGGGGGAATGTAGAGTCTCCAAAATGTATTCAAAATATCATCCACTTTCACCTTTATCACCACCATTTCACTCACATGTCACAACTCCATGACCATATAACTCATAATTATATGGGTTACCTTTGTGTTTTCCAAAAGTTAATGATTTCTAGTATTATAAGTGAATTAAATGGTTAAAATTTAGAAAAATGACATATACTTGCTAATACTTAAAAGTGGCTTGAGTTTCATGACATGTGTAGGTCATTTGGAAGCTTCCAAGGCACCCTTATGTGGCCTTCAATACTCAAATTCGAATTATCTTCAAGATATGGAAGAAGATTTGGATAAAGGTCAAAGAGAATATGTGTCTCATCATTACCTATTTTTGTAACTCTATGAGATTTTCTAGGGATCTAGGGAGAGAATAATGGACCTCCATTAATGAGGTAGCTTCTTATGTTTTTGTATAAATAGGAGAGCCTTCTCCTTTAAAAGGCATGTCTAAAGCTGGGGAAATGCTCATGTTTTGAATATAGAATTTGGATTTGGCACCATGCTCATGAGTGATGTTCACCTTGATTTAGTTATGCTTGCATTTGGATCCTCTCAACTTGCCATCTCTCATGCTTTTGGATTGGCCACCTACAATGTGTGAGATTTATTGTTTTTCATAGATTAATATTTATTACTTTCATAGTTTAAGATTTATTTATTTCATTTCTTTTCCTGTGTGAGAGGTTAAGAGTGATTGTATTTATTTTCTTTCTACCTAGAAGTTAAGAGCATTTGTTTTTATTTTCTTTCATATCTTTTCTTGTGTGAGAGGTTAAGAGTGATTGTTTTTATTTGCTTTCTACCTAGAAGTTAGGAGCATTTGTTTTTATTTGCTTCTATATCTTTTCCTGTGTGAGAGGTTAAGAATGATTGTTTTTTATTTTATTTATGAAAGAGTGGTGTGTTTTTCAATTCCTACAAGATTGAAAGATTAAGATTCCAATTCCGCGTGCTGTACTATAATTGTACTATAATTTCTTTTGAATTGAAAACTGAATTAGAATAAGTGAATTTGGTTTTTCATTATTTGGTTTCGTAGTTAGATTGATCTAAATTGAAAGTTAATTTCTAGCATATATAGTGCATGCATGCTTCACAAGTTTTACGAAATCCCCAGGTTGAGAATTAAATGATAGGTAATTAATTTTCCTCAACATAGTCTCTAAAGCAATATTGGGTATGTTTCAAATATAAGCCTAGATATTTGAAGTCATCTTTGAGGGGATTTTAAGGAAAGGGGAATTGTTGTTCAACATCTCTTGAAATTACATCTGGAAGATCATATGAGAAGGAGGAATATTTGGAAGTATTTATTTCCATACCTTTGCACTTACAGAAAAATTGAAAAGTGGATTTAAGAATAGGGAGATCTCTTCTATTCCATGCAAAGAAGAGGAGGATATTGTCAATAAAGAAGAGATGTAATAGGAACTATGTGTAAACCACTTTGACTCCTTTGAAAAACCTCTGGATTGTACTGTAATAATTTTTCTAAGCAATTTAGCAACAAGTAGGAACAGAAGAGGGAAAGTGGACATCCTGATGGAGGCCCATAGAATCTTTGAAGAAAGGCATTGGGCACATTTATTAGAACTACAAATAAATCTTATTGAAGGCATTCCATTATCAAATTTATTATGTAGATTCCCATCCCCAATTTTATCAATACCAAGTGGACAAAGGTCCAATTAACTCTATCAAATGCTCACTGACATTTTAGCTTAAAAACAATCATTGGGCAATTTTATGTTTTGATAAAATGGATGATTTCTTGAGCTAGACAAATAACATTGTGAGTTTGTATGCCATGGAGGAAACAAAATTGTTCATCATAAATGAAATCATTGAATATAGGATTGATGCGAATGGAAATAACTTTTGAGATAATTTTGTAGATCACGTTGCAACATGAGATTGGCCAAAAGTTATCCAAGGAATTCTCATCCTGCATTTCGGGGATGAGAGTGAGAAAAGTGGAATTTAAGGCCCTTAATACCTTATCCAACCTTTGAGATTATTGAACCACTTTCAGGATGTCATCTTTTAGAAAATCATAAAAACCCATATAGAATTTAACGAGAGTTCATCTGGCCTAAGACTCTTGTCCTTTTGCATTGTGAATATAGCCAATTTCCTTTGTGACCTCTGAATCCTCAAGAGATTGGTTGTGTGCCTCAAAAAAGATAGTACATAAGTGTGGGAGGATTCCCATAATTTCCTGGATTGTGCATCTAAGAGGATCTTTGAAGATGGATTGAAAGTGTTTTACCCCTTCTACAACCCTGTCTTCAAAGGATAGAGCCAGAGATCCATATAATCTTTTGATTTCTCAAATTGTATTTATGTTCCTTCTATTTAAGGAAAAGTGGTGAAATAATTTGATGTTTAGTTATCATCCTTTTTAATTTAAATGAAACTGATTTTTAGATGCCATTCGACTTCCTCTTTTTCTAAGATGGATTGTTTGGATGCTTCCAAGGATTGGAGCTAGTAAAGGGATTGATATGAAAAGATACCATTTACATGGGATTCATAAAATAATTTTATCTCTTATTCCACATATTTTAATTGAGCCCGCATCTTCTCCTTAAATTCAATCAACTATCTTTTTTCTTCCCACTTTAGCCAAGTGATAACATCTATAAATTAGACTATGTAAGAGTTAGTGGAGGTGGGGTCAAGGTGATCCCCAACATCCTATTTAAATTCCTCTTCCATGAACTATGAGTGATTATATAACAGAGGTAGAGGTGGCTTATCCTAATCTAGGACTAAATAGAGGAGGATGGAGAGATGGCATGATGACCCCCTAGTAGAGACACAAATTTAAAGGATGAAGGGGGAGTAGATTAAGTAATTCAAGACTAGAAATTGATCTAAACTCTTTGAGGAAACATCTTCCTTCCCTCGGAATTTTTGCTAAGTCAAAACAAGTTTTGTAGGCTCTAGGTTTGCTAAGTGAAATTTCTCAATAAGGGTAGAGAAATAATTACAAATATTGTCCAGTCGAGGAGGTGTGCCCCACATATCCCAAAGAAAAAAATTAAAATTTAGGTCACCTCTTATGATAATATTTGGGCTTAAGAGGACACCAACATCTATGAATCCTTCTCAATATAGAAGCCTCTTAGCATAAGGACCATATATATTCAGGAAAGTTAATTTGATTCCAATCTTTTTTTCCACGAAAATAATTGAAATAGTTGAATTGTAGATTGTAGTTGCTAAAGATGTGAGTGCATGACTCTAACCAATGATAAGGCCACTAGATAAGCCATCGGTGCTAGATGCAGAGAAAGACCAATTTTTGAGCCAGGGCTTGAGAGAATTCTACCATTGTTTCTTGAATAAGTATTATTTCATGATTGTGTGATTGTATTAATCATTTGAGGGTTAGTCTATTCAAAGCACTCCAACCTCCCTAGCATAGAAAGAGAGAATTATCACGTATGTGCAGTCGGAGGGGCATTCCCTTCTCTAATGGCCCTCGATATCGTGGATTATTTTCCCTTTTAGATGTCAACCAAATATTTCTATTGTGCTTCTAGGAGGTGTGATTTTTAAGTGACAAGGTTTGGATGGATGGGGTCAAGGGAAATGCCACATTTTGAAGTGGTATAATCCTTTAAACAAATACAAGAACCTAATTTGTAGCGTTTTGAGGAGAGGCTCAACGGGGAGATATGGGATCAAAGGAGGCATCAATAATTAGAGGAAGGGGACTAATAATGACATGAGATATAATAGGCACTACAAGAAAAAAGGACATTGGTGAGGGGCGAAAAATGTCACCATAAGCTCATTGGTGACGGTCAAAAGAGAATTCGTCACAAAAAAATGAACGTCACCAAAGGTGGTGTCGCCAAAAGTATAGGTGTTGTAGTGACATACAAAGTCTGTCACCAATAATGATTTATAATGACGGATAACAACTGTCACCATTTCATATGAGAAATGGTGATGGACCATAGCCTCCATCACCAAAACCTGAACGTCACCAAAGGTGGCATCACCAAAAGTATAGGTGTTGTAGTGACATTCTAATTTTGTCACCAATAATGATTTATAATGACAGATAGCGACCGTGACCATTGTATATGAGCAATGGTGATGGACCATAGCCTTGGTCACCAAAAACTAAACATCACCAAAGGCGGTGTCGCCAAAAGTATAGGGGTTATAGTTACATTCAAGGTCCATCACGAATATTGATTATAATGGCGGATAGTGACCGTGACCATTTCATATGAACAATAATGATTTATTGTGATGGATCTTTAATGGCTGTCGCTATTGGTGCATATATATGGTGATGTTCATTGACCGTCACCAAAAGCCGCATTGCTAGAAGTATAGGTGTTGTGGTGACATTTAATGTCCATCATGAATAATGACTATAATGATGGACAATGACCATCACCATTTCATATCAACAACAACGATTTATGGTTACGGACCTTTGAGGGTTGTCACTATTGATGCATATATATGGTGGCATTCGTTGACCATCACCATTTCATATTTTTGGTGAGGGTCGAAAAATGTCACCAAAGCTCATTGGTGATGGTCAAAAGAGCCTCTGTCACCAAAATTGATCATTGCCATTCCATATAGATGTCAGGGCACGATGGAATCGAACCACCAACCTCCTGCTTGTAAAGCAGGTGCTCTTCCATTGAGCTAGCACCCTTTAAAGAATTATATTTTTTAAAATTAGACCTTGAAACTTCATAAATTGTAAATTCTAAACTTTCAATAAATTAAAGTCTCACAAATATTTTACTAAACAAGCAAAGTAACATCGAAGATGTAGGTCCCTACCTAATGGTTATTGAAGTTATGAAAATTGGGTGGAGGGAAAAATAGTTAAGAGAAATCAATATGTTCAGTTGAATACTCAATTAGAAGTGAAACTATGAAGACATTTATAACCTATAAATGACCTATAACTATCAAATGCACCAAATATTGCAAAGGAAATGTCATAAGTGGATATAATATGGAAGAAGAGGAGGTAGGGACTTGGAACCATTGTACATCTTGTCATGCCTTAGAACTTGGCACATCTTAGCTTGTTTGACATGTCTTCGTACTATCTGGCACATCTTCACATGCCCTAACATTCCCTAACACACCTTGGCAGTCATGACCTCACAACTATCATTGCATTTTTCCATGACTTGGGAACCTTACATTCACTATAACACCTTGGCACTCCCTAGCTGTCA